>JAJKFI010000076.1:5806232-5821202 GCA_029204185.1 Lerista edwardsae
CCCCCTGAATGACATCACTGGCTTTGAGGGAGCTTCAACTATACACATTTTTGGCTTGACATGCTGGCATCAGAACATAACCCTCATATAAGCTATAAGCCAACTGTATTCTAAAAACTGACTCTTGTTCTATATACTCCTAAAAAAATCTTGTGGAAAGACTATGAAGACCGACCCCACACCGATATAAAAAGCCCACTTCTGGGCCTCAAAAAGCAGCAGCCCAAGTCCTTATAGAGGGTGGAGTTTAACATTATCCCCTGCTCTTGACTGCAGCGGAAGCTGCTGTTAAAGGCATAGCACAGGGCCTGCTTCAAAAGTCGGGCAGTCTAGAGCCATGCAAGTGGCCTGGAAGCTTCTAATATCACACCGAGGGGCTCAATGAGCACCCCGGAACTGTCTTATAAGATCAGGGTGACCAGCTTCAGTGCTAATGCAATGCCACACAAGATGTGATTTGGTGATGCCAGATGCCCAGGGGAGTGGTGTAGTTGTGCTTTGCATTAGCACGTTGAAGAGGGTTTTTTTGTAGCAGGCTCAGCGTTTCATATACTTGTGCACAGTGGTGTCATTCAAATGATTTAGGAACAGGAACTCACTTTTGATTGGCACTTGTCGGGAACCCGGAACCAGCCACGGAGCCCGTTAGGATCCGGAACGCCCGTTCTGGTCCGTTCCCCCTGAATGACATCACTGCTTGTGCACCAAGCCCCACTTCTCAACAATGCCTATGCAACTCTTAAAGGTACAGGCACCATTGCGGCCTTCACATCTTGTTCCCCTACTTTACTGCAAGGAGCAGGAACTTTTTTCAAGTTTGCATCTGGCCTCTAGGCTGATCCTACATCCTTGCTTTCCAGGGCAGTGCCTTTTCCTCGGTTTGGGTTTGTTTATTTTGTGTTTCGAACAAGAAAGGAAACAAAGTGATGACTGAGACTCGTAAGAAAGTAAATAGAGTGAAGATGTTTCCTGCTCTCACAATATGAAAAGTCATCTCACAAAACTCATTGGTGGGAAATGTAGGACAGATGAAAGGAAGGACTTCTTCACAAAGTGTATAATTAGTCTCTGATATTTGCTATTGCAAGGTATAGTGATGCCTACTGATTAAGATGGCTTTGCAAGTGAATTAGACAATTCATGAAGGACCAGTCTCTCAGTAGCTGCTTATTATGATGGTTCTCAGCTACCTTCAGATTCAAAGGTAGCAAATGCTAGTTGCGCTGGACAATGAGAATGGGTGTGCTTTCAACTCCTGCTTGTGGAACTGCTTGCTGGTCTAGATGGGTCCAATCTGGCAGGGCTTTCGGAAGGTCTTAGGATCATGATGAAATAGGGGTAGGAATAATAACAACAATATCTTTCCTCTTAAGAATTTATTGTATGATGGTTATATGCAACAGTTTGTCACTGTCTATCTGTCTCTCTCTCTCTTATAGGATGTCTGGAGAACTCACTGCCCCTGTGAGCATATGTAAGTATTTCCAAGATATTACAGAATGAGGAATGTCCATTATCTTGTGTCTTTCCCCATACAGCCCCAATCTTCAGAAAATGCCTAGAAGCTCCTGGTAGTGGGGAACAATGTCCCTCTACAACAGTGTGCAGAGCTTCTGGCTGAGAAATAGGGGTAGATTTCCTTGGGCATGATGGAAAAGTTTGTAAAATCATAGGGAAGGGGGACAAAGGAGGTGAAAGTGATCACAAGAGATGAGCTTTGACTTAAACGAACCTCTAAGGAACAAGATTCTATGACTTCCATAAAATAGCTCCCATCAAAAAGCTAAAAATGATTTGAAAGAGCGTTTTCTGCCTGTGGTGTGCTGACCCACCTCAATTGTTATCATTATTAAGATTATTTATATATTGCTTTCCAATAAAAAAAAAAGTTCACAAAGCAGTTTACAGAAACAATCAAATGGCTCCCAGCCCCAAAAGGGCTCATATCAAAAAAAATGCAGAATAACACCAGCAACTGCACTAGAAAAGACACTGTGCTGGGGTAGAAAGGGTGGGGTCCAACCCAATCCTGAGCCCTGGCTGCTCCCAGAGCAACAGAGGTGCCAAAATGGCCACCGCTGTACTTTATGGGGTTGGGACGGCCGCCGGAGCCTCCTCGGGGTAAGGGAATGTTTGTGTAAAACCCTGGCGACCCCAATGGATCTGTGCCCACTATTTAGCAGGTGCAGAACCAAGGAGGCCTGTCTAGAGCTCTGTGGCCTAGGAGGGGGTAGGGTTAGCATTTGCAGCAGCCCCTGCCCCTTGCTGGGCCTAATCCTCCCCTAAGGCCAACCTCCTCCCACCCAGTTCCGTCCCTTCCCCGCCTTCCCCCCTGCCCCCAACAGGCTAGGTGCCAGTCAGCGGCTAACTGTACAGCACTGAGCATTCCTTGTACACAGTCCCCCAAGGAGTACCACAGCATTCCTTGTAGGCCTTTCCCAGAGGCCCTTTAGGTGCTATCTTCCTTTCTAGTTTGACTGGCGCTGTTATTTAAAGCAAGGTGACTTGGCCTGCAATCCTATCCACACTTACCTGGGAGTAAGCCCCATTGACTATAATGAGATTTACTTCTGAATAAACATGCATAGGACTGGGCTCTTGAAAAAGTCATAGAACCTCATGAGGACTAGCCTGACAGTGCAATCCTAACCTGGAGTTAAGCTGGTACAGTTGGGCCAGCAAATTTTGGCTGGCACAAAGGACACCGTAAAGTGCGTTTGGACCACTCTCGGAGTCAGGAGGATGGCACACATCTGTGTGCTGCCCTCTCTAACTCTGAGAGGTCCAAATATATTTCAGGATGTCCCTTGTGCCGGCCAAACTTCACTGGCCTAACCATGCTGTCCTAACTCCAAGGTTAGAATTGCGCTCTGAGGTAGCCCTGGCTGTAGAGGCACAGGATGGTGCTTCCCATCTGAGAGACTTTAAGCACATCAGATGCAGGAAACCAGTCAGAATGGTGGTTGGACCATTACAGGATGTAGAGGATCTGATCCAGCGGAGGTTTCTTGTATTCTTATGTCAAAGAAACAAACGTAAAGGTTTTACATCTTGCAGTTGTGCAATGAGCATCATCCTCAGTGCTGGTCTGGGGCACATTTCAGTAACCAGTGCGCTCTTTTTGCAGCTGTGGTCAGCAACGTGTCTTCGTTTGGCGGAAGCAGTTACGGCATGGGAGGTGGCGGCGGCGGCGGCCGAATGAGCAGCGGAGGTTTTGGCCTGGCTGTTGGCAGTGGCGGCGGCGGCGGAGGAAGCAGCATGGGTCTTGGTATGGGTGGTGGTGGAGGCAGCGCTAGTTTCGGCATGAGCAGTGCGATGACGGCTGGAGGGAGCAGCATTAGTTCTGGCAGTGCCCGAGGCTTTGGTGGGGGGGTAAGTTCCAGCGGGGGAGGAAGCTCCAGTGTAAAGTATGTCTCGACAACCTCGTCCTCCAGCAGGAAAGTGGTCAGATAAAAAGGGGAAGACACGTCCAGCCATTTCCAGAAAAGCCCCTGTTACATTTCCTTGCCTGCTGCAACACCCACACTCCAAGGCAGTTCTTCACATACACCTGAGAAATTCAGTGCTGACAAAAATGGTCCCCTGAATCACCAGCCAGTCCAGTCCAGAAGGCTGAATGTAGTAACCCCCCAGCCTTCAGCAAGTGATACATCTGATTCGTTGCAATGAGCATCAGCATTGTGTCTGCAAAGATGCTCAGGCGACTGACAGCAAAATTGGCCTCTGATCGGACAGCAGGAAGAGAGCTGCTATTTTTCCCCTGTATGGCTCTTCTTCATTCAGGGGCTGATTCTCCTCTCAGTTTGAGCATCTGTGCAGTGATATGTCTTGTGGATGTAGGATGAGTGATGTGATTGCAAACAGACGGCAGTGTGAATGAATCAGGGTTGCTCGTATGAACTGGATTGGTTGCATGCATTGGTTGCTGTGTTCCATGCTGTTGCCGTACTTCGCGTCAGATGAGCTTGAGTTGTGTTTTAAATACCTTGTGGGTGGAATTGCCAATGACATTTTGAAGGCTGAAAATAGAACATTGCAAAGCCAGCTGGGGAATTTATTGCAAAAAATATATATATATGAAAAAAGCACCAAGTAAAAATGTGGGGGAGAGGGTCACTATTGGCAATCGATGTAACAAACAAAAGTCCAGATGCCACTGGCATTTTCCATACATTGGGGGGGGCACAATCAAATGCCGACAGGAGGCACTTGAACATCTTGCTGATTGCCGTGGGAGAGTGCAGTCATACACAGGTGCTTCAGAAATCAGCTAGACTGAACAATGTCACATTGGGGGTTGGAGTGTGCTCATTGGTTTTAAATGATAAAGTTGAATGGGTTCAATTTTGGAAATTCATTCTTGACCAGAGTTTCACCTGAAAACACCAATTTCAAACCATCCCTCCTTATGCTGATTTTTTCCTATGCTTTTAAAGCTGCAGTTGAGTATTCACTTACTCAACCTTCTGTCCCAGTGAACTCATTAGGATCTCACTATGTGTATCACTGTGCTGAATTGCAGCCTTCATGCCTGTCTCTTCCATTTTTCATGACTCCATTTGCAGCTTTTCGGGCTGCTGGCCTTTTGGAGCATTTAGAAGTGTTGTACTCCATCTTCCTGCCAAGATGATCCTGAGAATATAAAGTGCCATTTTACATTTCATGTCTGGCAAGAACAGTGTTCTGAAAGGGCATCAGACATCCTAAACAGGGATGATCTGTTTGAATGTCTTTGATGTGTGCAACCCACTTCCGACAATATGTGATGCGTGCAAAGTTGTTGGTTTAGCAAGTGCTCAGCCAATGTTAAATGTTTGCTTTCTGATTGTCTTTGGTGTCCAGAAGAATACAGCTGGACTCAACCTCATAAAATACATGCCAGTGTAAAGATCTGTAGGCTGCCTAACTACCCCATCATTTCAGTGGAGGATAGGTTTTGTCTTCTTGGTTGCCCCCGTCCACAAAGCAGTGCATTTTTTTGTTTAGATAGAACCACTCACTGATGAAGAACATTTGAACGAATCCACAACTCAGTACACAAATGCACCTTGCCAAAGCACTCACTATTGCTTGTTGTAAATAGAATTGCAATGACCTTGCCGTTGCTCCCCATTGGTTGTTCTGCATCTCTTCATGCTTTTAGTACCAATAAACTGCATTGTGATACTTGTTTCCTGTGAATGTGTCTTTCGCCAGTGTTTGCATGAATGTTCACACTAATCCCAAATTTGGCAAAACGCTGAATGTGCCTTTCTGATGTTTGAACATGTTTCCAAACGCATCTTCAGGATAGTTTCCATTTGTTCATGAATTTCAAGGAAAAAAGGTTAACGCCTAGTTAATCAAATGGAATGATGCTTGTTAATGATGCTTACCTGTGCTTTTTTTAAAAAAATCCAGCAGCATCCATAATTTGGCATATTGGAAAACCATTCCAATTATTCTGATGTGCACATTGGAATGCCCACAAGCAAATAGGAGCTGTAAGAATTTGGTTCAGATGTTCTTCCCCCGGTGGTTTTGCTCTGCTCCTGCAAACTGTATGAAGTGAGAGTTGTCAGAGCACTCACCTATCATTAGGCATGCTTCACTGATGAAGTTTCCTTCAAGTATAAGAAAACTCTGACCATTTATTCCTGGTGTGAGATATTCATTTCCCATAGCCAAGCTATCACCAGAATGTTCCAATTATCATGTGATCAGCATCAGGCAAGAAGAGGAAAACTTACCAGGGACTCCATAATTAGATTCTTTCCCCTCACCCAGAAGTCTCCAGACTCCCCCAAATCTCGAACGAAGATGGCTGCTTACTAGTTAACCCTAGGCAGGTAGGCCCCTACCTAAGTACAGGTTAGATTCCAGCTAAATTGAAATGGACGAAACATTACAAATTTATTTATGCAATGTAAACAAAATTGTGAGCCACTTTCTGTAGTGGTTGAAAAATTGTATAGAAACATTTATGTCTATAAATAAAGTATCCAGTGACATTCTGGGTGTGGTGGTGGAAACAACTCGAAGTTTCTCAAGCCCTTGAATGCCTGTGTAAAGCAGCGCTCCCCCTCACCTTCAGAGCCATTCACTGCTGCCACAGGGGCATCTTCTCTGCTTTGCCTTCACAGCTGTGAATGGCTCTGAAGGCAAGGGGGAGGGGGCACTTTACACAGGACTTCAAGAGCCTGAGAAACTTAGTGTTTTGCCCTCCCCCAGAAACATCATTGAAAGTATCAATAAAATAGACAATTCACTCCCTAGTGAATGTACATACTATGATAACCTTGCTTTTCTTGTTGCATCAATATAAAAAATGGGCCTTAGAGCACCTTAGATGGTGCAGGGGCTATTGTATTAGTTGCATTTTACATGTGGCTTTTGTTCCCCAAACTGCTTCTCTCCAGCTGCATTTTTTCCAGCGTGAGTTACTTTCAACCTCTGCTGGGAGACGATGGCTTGAGAGAAGTGGTTGCAGAGAAGATGGGAGAAGACAAGGGAGAGGATTCCGCACCCTGTCCTACCCCCCATCCCCCAGCTATGCATCAAATTGCCCCTTGCTTGCATTTTAGTATTTTGGTGGTGAAGCAACTATCCAGTTTACACTGGCAAATGCAAGAATACAAAATGTCAACATGCAAGGTGATAAAGAGAAGGAGGATTTTTGTGCTGCTTCCATTGCATTCAGACTAGGCTGGAAAGAATCTGGCTCACCGATCAGCTCCCGTTTTGGGGTCCTGAGTGAAACCAAGAATGTAGCCTTCTTATAGGGAATCCAAAACCAGAGGTGAGCTAGAAGCCAGGCCTAGAACTGATGGTGGGAAAGAGAGAGTTTGAAGTGAGGAAATGCTAATTGTATCAGCTGCAGACCTGTCAAGACTGGGAATTGGATCAAATCATCTGCCAACCTTCACTAGTCGTGCTGAAGCTTGTCTAGCACAAAGGTTTGCCCTATAACAGTGTCCTTCAACCTGTGGGTCGGAACCCTAAAGGGGTTGCAAAGCCTCATTGGTGGGACCGTAGCAACCTTTCAAAGCCTGTGCAAGAGAGGGCTTGGACCCAATCCAATAATGGTACTGCCTTATCAAAACTGAGCCCTTGACATAATCCTACCCAGCTTCCTCTTGATGTTTTGCCCTTCGGCTCCTAAGGCCAACGCTCAGTGATGTCATTCAGGGGGAACGGACCAGAACGGGCGTTTCGGATCCTAACGGGCTCTGTGGCTGGTTCCGGGTTCCCGACAAGTGCCAATCAAAAGTGAGTTCCTGTTCCTAAATCATTTGAATGACACCACTGCCAACGCTGCTTGGATTGGTACCTCACAGAGTTGTTGTGAAGATGCAAAATGTTGGGGGGAAACGGGGTAGGCAGGTTGGGGGTGGGTCCCCAGTTTCATACTTCAATTATTTACATCTTTATTGGGGTCACAGCATGAAAAAGGTTGTGAGCTATACTGTCCTACAGTATAATGGTAGGATCAGCTGTGTTTACTTAGGGTGCAGTCCTAACCAACTTTCTAGCACCGAGATAAGGGCAATGCAGCTCCAAGGTAAGGGAACAAACAAACAAACCTTGAGGAGGCCTCCGTGATTGCCTCAAACTGCAGGATGCAGCACATGTCCCATTGGCACAGCTACGTCAGTGCTGGTAAATTGGTTCGGATTGCACCCTTAGCTTACTCTCAAGGAAGGATGGTTGCAGTTCTTTTCTATTGCCCCTTGTCTTGGGCTTACATCCTGTGATTCTTTTAATTCTCTTGAAATAGATGCAAATATGAGAATGAGCGCTTTGAACTCTGCATCCTTTTTGCCAAATTGCCTGATGTCAGTCCCCCCACGTGTCCTTTGCAGAGCAACCCACTACATTTGCAGAGCAAGTGGCGATGGCTCGGGAACATGAACCCAGGCCTCCAAAGACGAGGGTTCATAATGTCAAACATGTTCCTGGCTGTTGCCATGCCCTACATGCATGCCAAATGTAGTGTGTGTGAACCTTCTGGGAGAAAAGAGGATTGTGGCATTAAGACACTTTCTGCAAACATCCACGCCCACAAGAGGATTTGGACATCCTTCCTTTGAAGTAGAAGCCTGGTGTGTTAATTACAAAGTTTCGAGATGCTCACGGCCATAGGCCTGGGACTCACCAAGGATACGCAAGAGCCCCCAGAGATACCTGCTCCACCTTGCAGTTTGCAACCACTGGTGCAAGATGTTTCCCAGGATGTCTACTGAACTGTTCTTGCCGTGTGCTGTGTCAGAGCCCATTGTGAATGTCAATGTCCCTGAGAGCTGGAATCTCTTGTGGTGCCCTCAGAGGCCCCCCAGGATGGGAGGTTAGAAGGGACTGACTGGCATTCCAAGCTCAATCACAGTTCCTTGACTGGCTTCCGCAATGAATTGAACTTGTCCTGAGAATTGCTTTTGTGAAAGGGGCCAATTCCAGGGCTTTCTAGTGCATGCTGGCCATAGGTTCCCTAGTGCAGCTAAGCCAGATCCATATAACTTTAGGTAGGGCTGGCTCTAGGACCGGTGGGGCCCAATGCAGTGCATTCCCGCGGGGGCCTCCCACCCTCCTTGCAGCCCCCCTCACCAAAAAGAGAACTTGTGGTACCATGCACAAAGTGCAGCTCCTGGACATAGTTGATGGTGACATGATGACATCACGCACCAACTGCTTCCAGGAGGCCCATTTTGGACCATTTGGAGGCAGAGGCAGGTGGGAAGGCCCAAGGTAAAGCTGCTCTGCTCATCCCACTGACAGGCAATATAGACTGCAGGCAATATATTTGCTGCGCTGCTGCGTGGCCCTCCCAAAGCGCGGGACCCAATGAGATGACATTGATCACACTGGCTTTATACACCTATCATTTGAGAAAGACACAGAGAAGGAATCTGGAAAGGAAAAAAAAAGTCAACTCCACTGAAATCTGCTGACTGAACTGATGGTGTCATTTGGCTCTGTAATAAAAATGGTCCTGCATGCAATGGCATGCTCATCATCAAGGAAAGTCTGATCCGATGACTAGAGAGTAGGACAGCAAGAAATGGCATAGGCTTCTATGGCTGCTGTCCAGGCTAGAGGACTCTGAGCGTGCAATCCTAAACTGGAGTTAGGCCGGCATAAACTAAGCCAGCAAAGTTTGGCAAGCACAAGGGCCACCATAGAGCATGTTTGGACTACTCTCCGAGTTAGGGAGGATGGCTCACATCTGTGTGCTGGCCTCTCTGACTCCGAGACTGGTCCAAACATACTTTACAGTGTCCCTTGTGCTGGACAAACTTTGCTGGCTTAGCTTATGCCGACCTAACTCAGTTTAGGATTGCGCCCTAAATGGCTGGTCTATAATCCAGCATGATGCCCAAAGGATCTGGAGGAAACAGAACCATTCAGTGCTCCATTTCTGCCAGGATCATAGATCAGAACTTGCTTGGTGCACTTGTCGCAAGGCATGGACAGAAGGTAGCAGCTTCACTGGCCTTCAGCGGTAGGGTTGAGATGGGACCTTAGGCCTGGGTCACATGTGCACGTGCCTCGGTAGCGTTTTCTACACACAGTGACTGGGGATGTCATACTTGGAAGCCAAACCTATGATGGGATCATTGAAAAATCTCCTTGCATAGCAGGAAGTTTGTGCAAGGGAACTTCATTGCCCTGTTCTCCTCTCAGCAGCTCACTGTGTGCCCCAAAAGCCTTTCCTGAATATTTGGACTTTCCCCAAGAGTGGGTGTGTGAATGAGGGGTACTGCAGTGGAGGCATTGCTGATAATTAGGTGGAAGCATCTTCTGTGCATGATCACAGTGTCCTTGCCGGTGGGCATGCTGGCCTGGAAAGAGGACGGGGCTGGGCTACGGCTGGTAGGCCGCATCCAAGGCCCCGTCCCCAGGCTGCATGGCTGCTTCCCGTATTATTACACAACATGGTAAATAGAATCATACATTAAAAAAATAGAACTCATTTACAACAATACAACTTCATTTGAGAAAAAAACAAACACCACGCAAGGAGCACAGTGAGGGGCTTACTTTGTTGTTGTCGTCGTCGTTGCTGCAGCAGCAGCAGCAGGAGCAGGAGCAGGGGGAGGGCAGTGGCAGACCTGAGGCCACACCAATCCCGAGTCCTGTCACCCAAAGCGAAAACCAAGCATTTGCAGACAAAGACGGCACAAAGAAGGCGATGGTTATCCTTGCCATAGCAGCTGCTCCATGTGCCAGGCCCTGTGATCTATTATGGTGTGATTTATTATTACATGGACAATGGCTAATTAATCATTGTTCTGTGGAATTGTGTGCATGGTTGATTGTGACAAAAAAAATAAATCTCTAATCTGATCTCATCTATGAAGTATTCAAAAAATGGCTTGGCCGGAGTCCTGCCACAGAGCCGAGCCAGGAGCTGTGCAACTCTGCTGGCTTGAAACCAGGGTATGGCTGCAGCCTCACAATGAGGCAAAGGGAAGTGCGGGTTTCCGACAGTGGCTTTTCAGCAGGTGGGCGATGGCATGAAGGTGCTCACTTGCACCACCTTGCCCCTGCAGATGCCTGCTTCCCTCAGTGATGTGACAGCATTGGCCCCACCCATCCACTACCAGAGGAAGCAGGGCAGAAGAAAGCAGTGGGGGGGGAGTGGTTCCTTTCCACCACCTCTTCTCCACTTCTTCTTGCTCTGTCCCCTCCTCCTTTTCGCATCTAAGCAGGACAGCAGTGGTGGGCAGGTGGGGCGGGTGCTCTTCATTTGCCAAGGTGGTGGTGGTGACAGAGTGCCTGAGGGGTGGCATTTGGTGCCCTTCCACCAGTGCCCAAAGTTCTTGGGCTACAGCTGACCTGTTGTTCAAGTGTACTGCAGTTGGCTCCTCCTACAAGCCCCTTACGCCCAATCCATTCTCAGCAGAAGATGCACCGTCGGAGCCATAGACAAAGGTTGGCGGATGAATACTCCAACACAGTACAAACACAGTGCTTCCCAACCTTTTCAGTGCCACAACCTACTTCATTGGCTGTGATGGCCAAGTCATGCCTCAGAATGCCTTGTAGCCCCACAGCCAGCGCCGACTCATGACCCACCAAAGATTGGGTCATGACCCACTAGTGAGTCACAACTCAGAGTTTGGGAACTGCTGCTCTAATGTAAAGCAGAGGAGGTTTTCAAACTCAAGTGCAGAAGTGGTCTCAGAGGAGGGGGAAGGTGAAACTGAAGCCTTATGAAGTCTTCCCTCTGCTCACCACTCTTGCAGGTCTCAGGAGTGGGTCACCAATTGAGGTGCCTGACCTTTGGGCTGTACCTTGGCACTGAACAGAAATGCAGTGTCTGTCTTAAACGCAGGCATGTGCAGGCATGACCAGAAAAGAGCTCCCCGATTTGACTGAAGGTTTGATGTTATCAAGGCAGCACTTCTAATGCTCCCTATCATGTTCAGTCCTGCAGCACATTAAACATTGGGTTAGCCATTACGCTGGCTCGGGATGAGTGAAACTGCCTACGTTCACAAGGGAAAGGGATGAGGCAGGCGGCAGCCCTAGTCTTTCTCATTCTGTTCCGCATCAACCACATTAGGTGTGTCTTGCTGATTGTTGCCCACAGTGGCACCACAACACTTATCTAGCGCTGCCGCCGTACAGTGGATGGCTTCAGGATACAGGGAGTAATGAAGAGCTTAGCTTAGGGATATTGTAAGGGTTTGATGATGCTATCCGTTCCTCTCGCTAGATATAGACTGATCTCTCTCTCAATATACGCCATCTGATGTTGCAACCGCCCTTGTGGTCTCCTTCATGGCTTGGGAAGGCATTGCGCTCTCCATCCTTCCCTGATGGATTCTCTGCTATTCTGTAAAGTCACAGAATCCCACACCTGTGACGTATATGCTGAGTCTCCCAACCCTTATTCATTTTATAGCAGAACAGCATCATCTCTGTAGTGTGAAAGGTACTCCCAGTTCAAACATTCAGGGTACAATCCTAACCTTGGAGTTAGGCTGGCACAGTTAGGCCAGCAAAGTTTTGCCAGCACAAGGGACACCGTCAAGTATGTTTGGACCACTAAGTCAGAGAAGCCAGCACACAGACGTGCACCATTCTCCCTGACTCCGAGAGTGGTCCAAACATGCTTTATGGTGGCCCTTGTGCCAGCCAAACCTTGCTGGCTTAACCTGTGCCGGCCCAACTACAGGTTAGGATTGCGCCCTCAGAACAAGCAAACTGCACAAGTCTTTTGTGAAATACGGTGGGGTGAGGAGGGGAAATCATGTACTTGGATGCTATTCAATGACAAAAGCTCTGGTGGAAAGTTAACAGGCCCAGCCAAAGCTGGACTGGCATCTGAAGCAGAGCTCACATTTTCTGCCCCTCTTTTACATACGCACTCACAGGTATCCAATCCCGCCTTATCCAAACCCTTCCTTCCTCATCACAATGTCACTTTTTCAAAGCAGGTGGGTGCAAAAGGATACTGGGAGTGGTTGAGATTTCAGCATCCTCATGCCCAGCCTGGTTGAAGAAGTAGACAAGTAATGGAGGAAGAGGGAGGCAGCAGCAAAGGGGAGGGGTGCCAGCCAGCTCTGATGGCTCTGGAAGACCAAACACAACAGCCCTCCTCCCCCTGCCAATTTCTTCAACACCACTGCCACGATCAACTGTGGCAGCAACAGTGGAGGGGTTGGCTTGGGGATGCTGCTGCCCTCATCTTCCTCTTGGCTGAGCAAGTAAGAGGACTGTTGTGGGGGCAGGTTGAAGCGGCAGCTTTAAGGTGGTCTTGTGGAAGCAGCAGGCAGGTGTGGGAGGTCAAGTACTCCCTGTCCGTTCACTGCCCCCCCAAAACACATCACTTAAAACAGCTGCTTCACCTGCTGCCATGGGTGGGCCAGCTGTGGTATTCAGGAAGATGGCACCTGGCCTGCCTTCTACCTGAAAGGCCAACTTTCTATGTGTGGGACTTTTCACTATGGGGAGCATTCCAACATGAAATGCCCCTGCCCTTGGCATTCTAAACAGGTACAATCTCATGCAGAATCAGAGGCAGAATGTCTCTGAATAGCAGTTGCTGGGCAGCAGCAGCAGAAGAGACGTCTGCATGCAGTGGCATCGGTAGGGTTAATGTCACCCCAGTGTGGCCCTTTCTCCGCCACCTACTGTGCACAAAGTCCCTTCAGGGTGAGGAAAAGCCTTTCCCCCACAACAAGGCTGGCAGGCCTTGGGGTGCAATAAGCCCTCTGCAGTCATTTTGGTATCACCCCCCCCAATACTACTACCCAGTGCAGCCCTCACCGTCCTAGTAATGCCACTGTCAGCGCAATCCTATGCATGACTGCAGTAAGTCCCATTGTGTTCAATGCGGCTGACTCCCAGGAAAGCGAGTACAGGATTGCAGCCTGAGTACATGCTGAAGGCAGAACTAAATATGAGCCAAGGCAGTCCCAAAAAATGACAATTCCGATTTGGGCTGAGCATTCTCTCCCCTGCCCCATGCAGCAATGGAAATGCATGATTGGCACAACTGTTACCTGTGCTTTGGACCTTTTGCTTCACAGCTGCAGGCGGGAAATTCACAACGTGGTAATAGAACATCATTTTTATTACTAGTACGCATTATAGAGCAGAGGAGGAAGAAGCTTCATTTTCTTTACACATCGTGTCTAACCCCAAAGACAAGGCCAACATGAAAGTAGACAAAAAGAGGATTTCAAGAATGACGCTGGAAAGGCTCAAGCAGAAACAAGCAGCCTAGGACTATCTGCCTTAAAATTTGCCCTCCTTTTAGATTTGTTTTATGTTTTCCTTATGGGATTTTTGTCAACATTTCCAATGGTACAAGTTGCCAGATTTACAGGAAAAGCGATTTGTAACTGTACTGAATTGGAGGAGACGATATATTGGGACATCCCAACCCTACGCTCAGCAGCTCTTGGAGGAGAAGCCGTGCCAAAATGGCAACCGCTGCATCCTGAGGCTGCCAAGGTCACCCGTGGGGGCTCCTTGGGGTAAGGGAGTGGTGGTACCACTGCTGTGCCAATGGGTCTCCTCAGCTCTGCGCCATGCAGAGCCAAGGAGACCCACGTTGGGCTGCCCAGCTCCTGCGGGGGGTTAGGATTCAGCAGCAGAGGCTGCTGCCATCCCCATCCCCATGTGGACCTGATCCTCCCTTCATCCTCCCTCCTTTCACCCTTCCACACCCCAATAATGCTTACTGGTGAACGACCCTGCTGGGGTGCCGGTCGATTGTTGTTGCAGGCTCTGAGGGTCAGCTGGCAGAGCACCGCTGCTCCCTCCTTGCCAAGTGCTGTACACGTGGCTTACGGTATATTTACGACACTTGGAGCTGGTGCTGAGCAGCAGCACTGGCACTACAGACCCATAGGACTGGGCTCATCCTTCCCATACAATTAAAGAGCATGACAAAACACTGAAGGTTTCTTTTTCAGTATCCAACCCCATCTCAGAAGAAGGTGGCTTCCCATCTGCACAGGTCAAATCAGAAGCCACCACAAGTGCAGAAAATCTTTCCAGTGAGGTATGAAACCATACTGAGGGCACAATCTGGTAGTGGTGCTGTGCCATAAGACATGTCTGTGCCAGAGAAGAAGTGCTGGTCCAGGGAGTCACACCGACCCATGGATGCCACCATGGATGCCCAGTAAGCTGGCCCTACACCAGCCGAGTTTGGCCAGTCTTGGGGAGGAAGGGAAGGCAGGAGGGAGGTGGAACAAGGCAGGGGAGGCAGAGAGAGGGCAGCCTTACTGGCAGATCAGCTCTGGGAGGGGGTGAAGCATGGATTCATCACTTGGGCCAGATCCTAACCCCCATCCTCAGGCCCTATTTGGGCTGCTTAGATTTGCACCAGCGATTTCACAGGGGCAGGGCAGAGCAGCCCCATAGGTCTGGCTAGGGCTTACCCTGGGGTAAAGATGGGTATGTAGTCCCTTCCTTTTGTCCTCACAACAACCCTATAAGGTAGGTGAGGCTGTGTGTGTGTGTGTGTGTGTGTGT
>JAJKFI010000076.1:5821212-5854133 GCA_029204185.1 Lerista edwardsae
TGTGTGTGTGTGTGTGTGTGTGTGTGTGTGTGTGTGTGTGTGTGTGAGAGAGAGAGAGAGAGAGAGAGAGAGAGAGAGAGAGAGGCCCATGGTCATCAGGAAGCTTCATGGCTGAGCAGGGATTTGGACCTGAATCTTCCATTTCAAAGTTTGACTTTTGAACCACTACACCAATCTGTCTGTCTTTAAGCATGTTTGTGGATACTAGTGGAGAATATATAGGACTTCAGAAAATGTTTATAAGGTCTCTATATCATTCACCAGATCATCAGCTGTATGATGACTATGTACAGAGAGAGGGGGAAGAGGGAGAGCGAGCGATAGAGCAGTCAGAATTTTGAGTCTTGCTCTGATATGGGATTTTGAGTGCATCCTAATGTGCTGGGGGTGGGGTGGGTGGGAGTCAAATGTAGGATGAGTATTCAAGTAGACCATCTCTACACATGCACATGAATTAACATAACATACATAATTTGCCCACCCTAGTTGTGCCCACTATGAGGTTCGAGCATTCATGAGCCCATGGGGTAGAGGTGTGGAGTACATGCACACACTTGTTATGTTTGCAGGTGCAGAAATAGAAATCATAGTGCAAGAACACATCTTGTGAATAAGGCTCGGCAGGGATTCAGCCTCGGATAGGCTGCAAGTTGCATTTCTGTATTCGTCTGCCTGGTTCAACTGCCAGCGTTCTATGTCTTTAACTTTTGCTCCTAGATAAAGGTAGCTGTAGACTCATGTCTCTGCAATGCAGTCGCACACCAAGAGTCGGGATGAATGGGATGCTTTAACCTGTACATCTAACCTTAGGCCTGGATCATAAGCAACTTCTATCATGCATTATAAGTGAGAACAGTCATGTTGTGGTAACCAGAGGAGAGTGAAGGACAGTGAAAGTCCTCCATTGGCTTGCTATGGCCAAATGTATTTGAGCCAATTTGTGTTAGCCAACTTCGGTTTTTCTCCTCTAAGAGACAGGTTGATGTGAACAGTTCTTTAGTTTTTAAAGAACTTTATAATATATGATGGGTTTAAAGAGTAGGTGGCATTCCCAAAGCTGCAGAAGAAGGCAGGCATCTGTGTAGTGTTGAAATACTCGATGTGAATCTAAGATATATGCCTGCTACTCTTGTCTGACCATTATAACAAAACATGCAATCACCAATCTGTGCGGTACTCTTAATTGCTTGGGAGGCCACCAACTCTAGCTTCTGACCATGTGTTTAACCTAAAATTACCACCCTTTTGCAACTACTTTGCAACAGTGGTTCTCAAACTTTTTAGCACTAGGGCCCACTTTTTAGAATGACTATCTGTCCGGGACCCACCGGAAGTGATGTCACGGCTGGACGTGCCGTCATTGTGATGCCAGAGCTTGCTGCTTTCCTGAGAATGCAGCAATCAGTTGGGTCATTTCTCAGCCTTTCTCCAGTAGGAAAATGAATCAGAAAGAAAAAAGCCTTAATTCAACCTTGACACAAGCAAAATAACCACACAGCCCTCTCCCTTTCCAGCCTCCCACCTTCCCATATTTTCAAAATGGCTGCTCTAGGTGCTTCATGACCCACCTGAAATTGGTTCACAACCCATTGGTGGGTTCCAACCCATAGTTTGGAAACCACTGACTTAGAACTCTAGGGAAGCAGAGCACTTACCCATCATGAATAAGACTTATGTTTGTGCAGGGTCCCCAGTTGTCCGAATCCAGCCACAGGTGCAGGAAACAGCAAACTCCTGTGCATTTCCTACTACACTCCCATGCACATGTCTGTTCACAAAATACAAACATGGCATGAAAAGTGATCCTAACACAAACAACTTTTCTGGGAGGAGGAGTTCATCTTTCATCATGCAAGGTGGCACTCAGATCTTGGGGTTCCACCGCTAAACGATGCAGTTAATAGTTCAATATATGTCCATTCTATAAATGCTGTGAGCCCAGTAAGATAATGGGGATTATGGGACTAGAAACAAAGAACTAGAAAACTGGACAGGAAGACATGAACAGCGCAGGAGTGACCAAACCACAGTTGCCAGCCACATGGTCCTTTGACCACTTGGCTCTTTGTGCAACTTGCAGAAATATGCGGATTGAGCTCCTTTCTGCACCATAATTAATATAAAAAGTATATTTAAAATGTTGACATGTTATAATTATTTATCGGGTGTAAACTGAGAGGGCACTGAATTAAAACATAGATTTAAATTCATGGTGAGGAAATACATTTATGAATTTAATGGCATGACCCTAATTGGCCGTAGTGCTACTGCAGGCTGCTGCAAATGTACCATAAAGCACATTGCTGCAAATGTACCATAAAGCACATTGCCTAGCAGTTAGGAGCACTGACAGGAAGGCCTGCACCATCTGGCCAGTACGGGTGCAAGAGGAAACATGCCAGAGCAGGTAAGAGATGCTCTGAGTGGTGCAGGGGTGGGGGAGGGTGGGACGAGGACGGGATGGGTGATTGGGTTTCAGGAGAGGGGTGAGATTGACAGCACTGGCGTACACCAAATCCTATCTCCTTCCTTGGCCTGAAAACTTGACACAAAGGAACTCAGACTTGCACAGGCTGTTTAGAAGGTGCAGATCTCAGTTGCCCCATTGAGCAGGCTGGGGCTGACCACAAGGAGACCTCTAGCCTGCTCAATTCATGTTTAAGATGCAGCACAACTTCACTGGCCCCACTGCATCTGTGCAGGTTAGGGTTAGGTTGCCTGTGCTTCTTAAATAGTGCCACTCTCAGGGCACAATCCTACCCTGCCCCAGAACAGCACAATCCTACCCTGCCCCAGAACAGCACAGGCCAGAGGGCCTGCGCTGTATCCAGCACAGGTTGGGACAGGGCAAGGGCATGTTCATGCCCTTGCCCTGAGGTAGGTGCCAGCTGCCCTGATGTAAGAACTACATACGATAAACTCCAGATGTTTGAGAGACAGAAGAAAAATGTCTGACAGCGCAGTCCAAGAGCTGTTTGGGCTGATGCAAGCGGCTTGTGTTGGCCTAAAGCTACTGCACATGTGCTGTAAACAGTGGTGTCATTCAAATGATTTAGGAACAGGAACTCACTTTTGATTGGCACTTGTCGGGAACCCGGAACCAGCCACGGAGCCCATTAGGATCTGGAACGCCCCTTCTGGTCCGTTCCCCCTGAATGACATCACTGGCTGTAAAGCATGTGCGCATCAACGCTGCTGCTGCTGCTGCAGTGTTGACACAAGTGTCGATGCTGCAGGGCCAGCACAAGTTGCTGGTGCGCCACTCCTGTGCCAGCTGAATTTGGCTGGTGCAGGAGTGTTTCCAGGCCGGGGGAGGATAGGCTGGGCTGGCCCTGGGAGTGGAGTGGATGTTGGCGCCAGCCGCTTTGCAGAAGGTGCAGTTCGAGCAAGCTGCCCAAATTGGGGCAGCGCGTCCAAGGGATCCCACCTCCACTCCACTCCCTGGGCCAGCATGCCTCCCAGCCTATGCTCCCCCTGCCCAAAAAAACACCCCTACACCAGCCAAACTTGGCTAGCACAGGACTGGCGCACCAGCAACTTGTGCCGGCACTTGGTTGACACTGCAGCAGCAGCATTGACACACATGGGCTTTACAGCATCTCTCTTGTGACTCTCAGACATCTGGAGTTTATTGTATGTGGTTCTTATATTAAGCAAGTCTGGCCACCCATGGAATACTAATTACATCTATCAAAGATACTATCTACTTCTTGTGAAGGTTACAGATCAATGAAAACTGAAGGGCAGCTATGGGAAAGCTGTGACACTTAATACCTTCGGTGACAGCCTCTTCAGCTCCTGTTTTATGAACCTTCAAAGGCAGGCATGATTTGATTAAAAAGGTGGATCAATGAGTCAGGTTTGTTGGTATCATTAATGCCTCCTACTTTTCATCCTCTACTCTAGCACTGATTTAGGGCACAATCCTAAACTGAGTTAGACTGGCATAAATTAAGCCAACAAAGTTTGGCCAGCACAAGAGCCACCGTAAAGGATGCTTGGACCACTCTTGGAGTCAGAGAGGTCAGCACACAGATGTGCGCCATCCTCCCTGACTCCGAGAGTAGTCCAAATACACTTTATGGTGGTCCTTGTGCTGGCCAAACTTTGCTGGCTTAGCTTATGCCTGCCTAACTCCAGTTTAGGATTGTGCTCTTAGAAAGATCTGTTCAAAGATTCTTTCCGTATTTGCTAATATTTGCAATTTGTACAATGGAATTTCACAGAGAAAACTATTTCACCACATACTGAATTCATGATTTGTTTCCCATCATGCTCTCAAAAATTGTTCATATTATGTCTTTGAATTATGCTGTTAGGCTCAGAGGCATCTTTTTATATTATTAACAAATTAATTTTCATATTGTAAATGAAGTATTCAAAGAAAGTACCCAATAGATCTGTGATGTATGCAAAATCAACTGTAATTCACTGAGGTTCTCACTGGGTGAAAATTAAAACAAGAATGCAGGTGAAACTAATATTCTTAAATGGATTTTTAATGTGGTTTTTTTAATTGGGAATATTTTATTTACATTATTGTATCTAGCCTTTACATGTCTCTTCCCATTTTTTTCTTCCTTAAGGACTTGTTTTTCTACGTTTGCGAAAGGGGAGCTGAATTCCACCCCATCCCGTCTTCACCAATGTACAGAGATATCCTCATGGGACTCCACAGAGCCCTGTGTTTGCTTCATCCCATGTGCACAAACACTCACATAGGCGATGCAAGAGTGTGAAGAATGGGAAGTCTGCATTCTTCTCCCATACCTCTGCCCAGCCATTCTTGTCTGTTTGATCAAGATTGCTTTACCTGACCAAGTGGATAGTCATGACTGAATCATAAAGGTATTCCTAGAATTCCCAGTCCCCATTGATCTACCTGTGTTTGTGCATCCACATGAATCCTGAGTGGGTCAATCAAGATCACACACACACTTGTACACTCACATGCACATGCGCGCACACACACACACACACACACATGCACGTGTACACACACACACACACACGCACGCACCTTTCCAGGTAATGACAATACTATTGTTGTTGTTGAAGCTCACAGCTCACAGAATGCAAATTGGAAATATTTACAGGGAACAATTTCATTGACTAATACAGAAAACCAGAGACAGGGCCTTAAATTTAAAATAGGGCTATCCATAATGTTAAACCGAGGTCTTCAAATGGGAATGCATTACACAGATCTGTTTATTCTAACAAAGAAGATATGGAATGGTCTAAGCAAGTCTGAAACCATGAAGAACACCTTGAGTAGGCTGTGACATAAACAGCTGCATTCAGAGCTCCTCATCAAGACATTGGGACATGCTCATGGAAAATCAATAAATCAGTGTGGGCTATTGTTTTCTGATTCTGTTTTTCCCCAACAGTCATTTATATGTGTTACAGAGCAATCCAAACCGGTGGAAAGGCCAGCACTAATCCCAGCACTTGTTTGTACCAGCCTAGGTTAGGACAAGTTGGGCATTTGCACCAGCATAGGAGAAGTAAGAGTAAGACTGGCAAGTAAGAGAGGACCAAAGGTAAGACCAGCCTTCTTAGGCTGGCACAGGGACTCTGGGAGGACGGCAGAAGGCGTAATGGGGGGGGGGAATGGACGGAACGGGGCAGTGTGAAACAGGGGGGCCAACCTAGGAAGGGGGAGGAGCCAAGATCTGGCCTTTGGGCCAGATCCTAACTCCTGTCCCTTCCTAGGTTGGCCCTGATTCAGCTGCTTACTGTTCTGCCTATTTCGGCTGCACAGCTTCACGTAGCCTCATTTGGGCCACTGCACATTGCAAAATTCCCCTTTTCCCAGGTAATGTGAGGCAGCAGCTCCAATCCCCAGGCTGGAAATGAGGTAAGTGTGTCGGCCTGCCTATTCCAGCCCAGGGTTAGGATTGCACCTTTATTAACAACAAGAACAACTCTTTTAATTCTCCTTTCCAAGCTTCTTATTCTTGAAGGCTCAGAAAGGCGTTTTTATCCCAAAGGCTTTTATTTATTTTTTACATCTTTATGCTGCCTTTCCTTCAAGGAGCTCAAGGTGGTATACATAGTTCTTCCTCTCCTTTTGTCCTCAGAACACCCCTATGAGGTTGGGTGATGCTGCATCTCTCTCAGGAGAGTCTGAGAGTGCAATTCTAACCTGGAGATAGGCCAGCAGAGTTAGACAAGTTTGGCTGGCACCAGGGGCACCGTAAAGCACGTTTGGACCACTCTCGGAGTCAGAGAGGCCAGCACACAGACCTGAGCCATCCTTCCTGACTCAGAGAGTGGCCCAAATGTGCTTTACATTTGTGCTTTACGCTTGTGCTGGCCAAACTTTGCTGGCCTAACTGTGCCTGCCTAACTCCAGGTTAGGATTGTGCCCTGAGATATATTAACTGGTCACGCAGGAAGCTTCATGGTTGAGCAGGGATTTGAACCTGGCTCTCCGGGGTCGAAGCCCGATTCCCGAACCACTACGCCATCCTAGCTCTCAGCTATCATTTCTGCATATGACAGTTTCAGCAGAACATCGCCCATCCTGCCTTGTACTCAGATCACCCCGTGCAATGCTTCCACTTGCATGCGTGATTGGCATCCCCTTGCGTTATCTGTTTCATGTACCACAGTTTAAAGACGTTCTGTGAAGAAATCAGGCATGGTCGCGGTTGACATGAAAGAGATGCAAGAGAGCAAGGATTGCAAAGCCAGCAATTTTAACAAATTAAAGCTCCCTAGTAGGTGTGTTGCGTTTGGTGTTGAGCCGTTAGGGAAGAACTCATTGCTTGAAGGCAAGCCAAGCCCTTGATGAATATTCTGCCTTAATCTTCCCATTCCCAGGTAACCAAGCCCAGCTCTTGAAGCAGATATAAAGAGAAATCTCCCACTCCCACATCACAGGGGGCTCTCGGTCTCCTCCAGTCTGTGCTCTTCTCCTCTTGCTTGCTATCCTAACACGACTCGTCCCAAAAACCACCATGAGTCGGCAATTCAGCTCCAGGTCCTTTACCACCAGTGGAAGAAGGGGCCACTCGGTTTCTGGCAGTGGCTTTAGAGTGGGCAGCAGCTCAGCTTCCGTCGTTCCAGTTGGAGGAGCATTCAGTGGCAGCTTTGGCAGCAGAAGTCTCTACAGCCTTGGTGGAAGCAAGCGGATATCCATGGGCCTAGTTTCTGGTGGTGGTGGAAGCCACTTTGGAGCAGGTTTCGGTGGAAGAGGCTTAGGTGGTGGTCAGTACTACAGTGCTGTTAGTGGAGGGTTTGGAGGGTATGGTGGAGGTGGAGCAGGCTTTGCAGGTGGTCCAAGCTTTGGTAGTGCTGTTGGCCTGGGCTCTCACATGGGTGGCTTTGGTGGTGGTGGATATACCTTTGCGGGCCCTGGTCCGTGTCCACCACCAGGACGTATCCACAATGTTATTGTTAACAAGAATCTACTGGCTCCTCTAAACATGGAAATTGATCCTGAAATCCAGAGGGTTCGGGTGCAAGAGAGAGAACAGATCAAGACCCTCAACAACAAATTTGCCACGTTCATTGACAAGGTAAAGATGGGGGGGCAGGGAGAAGATGTATTGCAAAAGGAAAAATGAGGAAGACATAATGTTTGCATGAAAAGGCAATGAAGGAGAATTTGCTTTCAGTCAGAGTTGTGTTCTTTCAATCAATTGATACCTTCTCAATTCATAAAGACAATAGAGTCATTAGGCCCTAAGCAATAGCTTTCAGGTCTTCTGCAGGTTATAATTCAAGATAAAGGACTGTTGACTTTGCAAGTCAATGATGGAAGGTTGATATAAGTGATGATTTGGAAGAATGTCTTCCTAAAAGTAAGGGTAGATCAATGTTAGAATGAGCTGCTTTTAAGGAGGTTGTGGAATAGCGTTCATTTGGAGAATATCCAAAGAAGGTTGGGCAGACACTTGTCATGGAGGTTATCAGATCCTATCTTGCAACAATGGATTGGATGGAATGATTGGCTGATTCTTCTTTACTTCTGTGGCTCTGCTCACTTATAAATATGTAAAAAGATTACCGTATAAACTATAGCTCACCATATTGAATTGGCAGAGAAGGTATGACCCAAGGCCAAACATAATTTGGATTATGATCTGTAGGCTATTGAAGCCAGCATACATGCTTGGTGCTTTTGTTGCAAGGACAATGTGTGCCATGTTCCAAGAACTCACTGTGTTGAAGAGCAAGTACAATTGATTATGTAGCTTGTGGGCCAAACTGTTGATCACAGAATTTCCATGTCTTGAAATGAAGGCTTGCTAGCTCTTGCATGTGTAAGATAAGGCATACGAACTCATGTACCAGCAGAGCAAGGATGGGGTTAGGTTTAACGGTATAGCGCATGTGCAAGAGCACATGTTTTCAATCCATAACACCTCTACTAGTATAAGGACTAGGAAAAGATGTCTCTTTGTGAGACTTCAAAATCATTGATGAAGGTGAAATGGATTCACTGTTGGCTTGACCATCAATAAGGCTGTTCCTTTTAAACAAAATGTAACATTGACGTTGAATTAATGCTATTCTAGTATTGCAGGTAACTTTTAGAATCAGAACACCAGTCATACTCACTTCTTTTAAGAATGTACCTTTAAGCTTATGTAGCACATGGTATGTAACTCCTGAATAGTCACTCTGCTCCAGAGCGAATGGTTTGGGATATTCTATTGTTGCTAATGTTGTTGGGATGTAGCCCTTATAGACTTCAGATGAAAATGTATGCTAGAGTTTCACAAGGACTAAGCATGCCAGGTAAAAAGCAAGGCTGACACCATGTCAACCTCTACTTTATTTGTTGGATTAAAAACTTGCACACAGAAAACATGTGCACAAGGGAGAAAGGGGTCATTTACTGCGGTTGCATTTATAGTCTGCCCTTTTTGCCATTCTGGAACATCCATAGGGCGGTATTGTAATTATTCAAGTGTGGTGTATTTTTGCTTTAAGCATGGGGAGCATTCAGACGTGCCATCCCATTGCTACCACCCAAGCTGCAGTCTGAAGCAGGGCAGTCCATGAAGGTTTGTGACATGTGACAGCTCTGAAAATGTAGCTCAGTTGTAAGCAAATAAAATCAGCTCTTTCTTCTCAGTTTCTCAATAGCAAATAGAATCAGCTTCTCCCCAAAGAATTTTTTTTCATGTACATTGCTTATGCCAATGTCCTGCTGATGAACACATTGCAGCTGTCTCAATGTCAATATCTTGTCTCATATCTTGTCAATGTAATATCTCATCTCATAGAACCACATTTACCTAATGAACAGTCACTCATAGCATTCCTCTTCGGGATATTTTTTTAATTGTTTTTTTCCAAACTGCTGACTCATTCCTCATTATGTAATTCAATATAACTTCAGCCCAAAGCCACCCCATACAATTGTATAGATTGTGCACTTCCATGTCTAATGGGATGCCATTCAGACATCTGAATGGAAGGGAGGAGGAGGATGACAGTGGAACATCACTTCTGGTGGTGTGGAAAGGGCACCTTTTTCTAATGCTCAGAAAGGCTCCTTATGGGCTGTGAGTGACCCTTCTTCAGCCTATCAAAACGTCATCACTTTTCAGTTTTAAAATATAAACCAGTTGAATCAACCAATTGTCCTGATAAGGGACCAATCCAAACAATGCAATGTGCTGTAAGGCAGGGGTGTCTGTAATATGGGGTTGACACAACTATGATTGCCAGGATGGATTGGCTTCAACAATGGGAATGTTCAGATTTAAATGTCAGCATGTCTGAGATGTCCGCTTCGGCGTTAATCAAATTTTGAAAGAATGCAACGTTTATACGTTTGTCCACTTAGAACCTTCCTGCATTGGGGCTGAGTAGATGGGACAGGCAACAAGCGGACAGGCAGGGGTGTGTGTTTGTGTGTGCATGTGTGTCCATGTGCATGTGCACATGCGTACAGTCTTAGATCAATGAATGAAAGAT
This sequence comes from Lerista edwardsae, assembly GCA_029204185.1. NCBI lineage: Eukaryota > Metazoa > Chordata > Lepidosauria > Squamata > Scincidae > Lerista > Lerista edwardsae. Next base: position 5,831,155 of record JAJKFI010000076.1, read on the forward strand.
GAAGATGGAAAGGGTTTGAGTCTTATGCCTTTTTGGCATTCCAAGATTCTAGCATGTCCGTCTCAGGGCCTTTGTTCTCTAGACAAGTCACAAAGCTGCATTTCAAAAATGACGTTATTGTGGAAGAACATGCTACGTGCAGAACCTGCACATCCTGTTCCTTCACAGATCTTCACACCTGAAACGACTCCCAGTCAGGTGCTGATAAATCTTTGGCCCATTTCAAGCATGCCTTTATATTTCTTTAATTTCCCACTCCTTCTGGCAGAATTCTTTCATCAGAATTCTGCCTTTCCTGTTTGCCCTTCCTGTTTCTCCACCCAAAGTTCTCCAGAGCTTCAGCTAATTGGAGAAGAACTTTTCCTTGCTGCTGAGCAAGCAAGGGTTCCAGAACCCCAGGTTGAGAGTCAGCTGGCAACAGTACTACACCTTTGTGCCAAGTTTAAAAATCATTAGTTCATTAATTCTTACAACATCCCTCTAGGCTAAGTTCCTTATTACTATTTCTTGTATCACAGGTAAAGGACCTGAAGCTGTGAGATACATAATAATGTCTTGCCCAGGGCCACCCAGAGCGTCCTAGGCAGATGCATTCAGTTCCCACAGCTTAAAAGCTGAATTCTATGTACTCCCATTTCAGTGGTTCAATGATGAGAATATAAAGCAGCCCTCATTTTATAAGAAAGGACCTCGCTAAATAGGGCGGCAATGCTATACATACTTACATGAGCATAAATCCCATTCAGCTGAATAGGACTTATTTCTGAGCTGACATACCTAAGATTGTGCTGTAGGAAATGTTCACACACATTTGTGTTCAACAAAAATGCAAGCAGATCTTTAAAAAAAACAGTCAAGGTATTTTTTTGTTGTTGCTGTAGTACTTCATTATTTTATCTTTGATTTCATTAAAAAAAATATGTTATGGAGAAATTATTTGGTATCATTCAATAGAAAGACAGAATACAAGTCTTTTAAAATAAAGATAATAAAGGATATCTGAAGTTTGTAGGTTTGAAGAGAATTGACAACTCCGTCAGTGAAGTAGTATCTAAACCAGTATCAAGCCCAGTCATTTTAACCACTGTGCTATGGCACACTGGTGTGCCACAAATGGCCCACAGGTGTGCTGTAGGAGCTTGGGATAGTGATTTATTAGTAAGGGTGATGGGGGATGTGAGCCCCTCACTGGCAGCATGGCATGCCTTGTCAATTGTCCAAAAACTGATGGTGTACCTTGACAATGTTAGTGCCTTTTCAGTGTGCCGTGAGATGAAACAGATTAAAAATAGCTGACCTAGCCCATCTCAAAGTACTACATTTCCCAGAGTTCCTTGCATTGCTTCAAAACACGAGGAGAGTGGCAATAGGGGCAAAAGCAACTTGGTTAAAAAAAAGATCTTATCCTAATTATCCTAATTTTGCTGGAACAAATGTAAACTTCTCTGAAGTCATTCCGCCCCATATGATCTCCAGTAATAGATGCTGTTGTGTGTAAATTAAGTGATGAAACTTAACATTTGCTGGCTGAAAAATTAGTCAAATGACTTTTATGATTTCCTTTTTTAAAAAAGAAAAAAAACATTTTAGAAGTCAAAATGTAAACAAATGTTCTTGTATGTCATACTGCTGAATTTTTAATGTTTGGAAAAATCTCCTTTTGACCAGCTTTTGAGAGCCCATCCAAATAGGCAATGACATTTGCAGTAGTCCTCTCAGTGGCCTGTTATGTACCACTCCATAATGCAGATGAGGCATATTTTGACATGGGACCACTTTCAAACCAGCATTGTTGCCTATGTTTTTTTTCTTCCTATGATGGAAGCACCTGCATGTGTGAATTGCCTGGCTTCCTTTTCAAGAGACTGATTATTCATTTTTACATCTTCTCTCTCCCTACATTGTGTTTTTAGGTGCGATTCCTTGAGCAACAGAACAAAGTGTTGGAGACCAAATGGGACTTCCTGGTCCAGCAGGGCTCTCCAGCTCTGAGAGACAATCTTGAGCCCATTTTTGAGGCTTACATTGACAATCTCCGGAGGCAGCTTGACAGCTTAGTCAACGATAAAAACCACTTGGACATAGAACTGAAGAACACACAAGAGCTTGTTGAGGATTTCAAAAACAAGTATGTGAGACAGAAATGTGTAGTGTCACTTTCAGGATTGCCTGCCTGCTGGCAACTTGGCATCCTTTCCTTCACCATCTCCCAGCCTGTGAAACTGACAAGCTTGTGTCAATTTCAAGAACCAAGTGTCTTATCAATTTCACCAAAGTCTAGTCAGAGGTTTTACTTGTGGAATGACATAGAGCTGGCACACTTGTCCTTCTGAAGGGGTGGGAGGGGGAAGTTGTGTACAATTTACATTGACTTTTCCCCAGTTTCACCAGAGATTGCAAGGCCACAAAAAATGGCAAGGATGGAGCACTGCCTGTTCATAATGACAAACAAAAAGACATTTTTCTACTGATTTTGACATTGTGAAAAAGTCTTTAAAAGACCAATTAATATTTTGGATTGTCCCTACAAGTTCAATTCATTAATTCCATTCCATTCCAACTTCATTCCATTCCAAACATTTAATTTTAATGGGCAACTCCAAAATATAGGCATCAAATCTGCCTTCACCAAATTGCTTTGTACAATATTTTGTATTTCTCCTGAATTCAGGGGTTTTCCTCTAAGTAAACATGCATAGGATTGAGCTACAGAAACTGTCTTGTTCATCTGGAGTCCCCTCATTACTATGGTTGAAAGTACTATGTTACATTACTATGTTACTTCTGCCATTTTGGTTAGTTTGATCCTATGAAGAGCCAAGTTGTTGTGTTGTCCATACAGAAGCATAGGTTTCCTATAAGGCCTTGGGCAGGTCACTAAGGATCCAATCTTATTCAACTTTCTAGCACCTATGCAGCCACAATGAAGCCCTGAGGTAAGGGAACAAACATTTCCTTACCTTGAGGAAGGCTTCATGACTGTCCCCTCACCATAGGCAATGTGTATCCTATTGGCACAGCTGCGATAGTGTTGGAACATTTAATAGGATTTGGCCCTAATCTACCTGTACTGACAGTTGTTGTGAAGATATATAATAAAAATTCTAAAATGAGATGCTCTGTTGATGATAATATTAATAACAATACTATTCTTTTCAACAGATATGAGGATGAAATTAACAAACGCACAGCTTGCGAGAATGACTTTGTGGTACTCAAAAAGGTGAGTAGAGATAGGTTAAGAAAATTTAAATCTGGAATTAGAGTTAATTCTTATATTTTTGCCAGACACATACTTTGATCCCAAATGTTTGAATTTGTGTACCTGCCTATTGCACTAGACTAATGCTACTTGAATTACTGAAATAAACTGAAAATTATCAGCATCCATCGGGCAATTTTGATAGGTTATCATCCTGTGATTATCATTGGCATTCACCACAAAAAAGCCTGAAAAATGAATGTTGACTGAAATTCTCAACATTCACTGTCACGGTAATAACTCAGATGATGGCATGGCTTGTGCTATTATTCTGGAGAAGAAGTTAATGTTATAGACAATTTGATATGTCGCAGGTACATAATTGAGCAATTTTTCACAATCTGCATCCAAAATTTCAAATGTTAAGATGTTTCATTTTTTTTGTAAAATTGTTTTTTTTAATAACTTCTGGAATGACTTTTTACAAAATTATAGCCCAAATGGCAGCTTCTCCCTCAGAGGAAACAGTAGCCATGAGGGGCAGACCCAGATCCAGCAGAGGATGCTCTCTTCCCTGACTCGGCAATTCCATCCTGATTTCCATTCCCCCAAGTGCTACAAGGCAAACAAAAACCAAGCAAACAAGGGCCAATGATGCTTTAATATGTGTAGCCCTAAGTGTTGAGATTTGTTCTTAATCAAAGGGCAGGTCCACATCAACCAATTTCCATACAATTTGATCATACTGTATATATACCTCACTAATATATTTTCTAGTCTTGAAGGTATTGTTCTGCTCACACCTGCTCTGTTCTGCTTTTGTTATACTGAATGATGACCTGTTTTATCTCAAGGATGTAGATGGCTCCTATATGCACAAGATAGATCTGGGATCCAAGGCAGATTCCTTGACACAACACATTCAGTTCTTAAGAGCACTCTTTGAAACGGTAAGGATCTTTCCCTGCCTCTTATAGCTGCACAGCAATATAATCCTAAACCAATTTTATTATCTAATTTGTGACAACTGCATTTCCATGGAAACAAATCCAAACACATAAGAGTTTGATAGCCTCTTAAACATTCTCAGATGCTTCTTCTTGAGAGTTCTCTGTAAGTTGTCTTTGAATTTCATGGTGTGTGAAATTTTGGCGCCAACCTTAGAGTCACTATGGACCCTACCTATTTAACTGATGTTGCTAACTTTTATTAATTTTACCTTGATTTGTCATGTTTTTTTAAATTGATTGATGCAAACAGAGTGATTGGTTGGGCACCAGCCTTACAATATGTAGAAACCCCCATTGACAGCCCACATAAGGCCGACCTAGTAAGGCCAACATAACAGGGCTGTATCCTAAAGCCCATTAGGAGGCAGCAGCAGCGAAGTGCAGGCCAAGGGAGGTTTTCCCCTTACACCCGCGTAAGCTCCAGTCATCCCAATGGGGCTGCTCGGATCTGCACCTGCTGTTTTGCAGGCACAGGTGCGCATGAGCATGAGCATGAGCGGCCTGAAATGGGGGCCGCCGTGGCTGGGGACGGGGTTTAGGATTTGGCACTTCAGCTGTCACAACCCCCATCTCTGCCCAGTGCGCCGCCCAGTTATGCCCCCAGCAATGGCTATTTCCATTTATGTATGTTCGGACTTTCAGGCAAACCTCTGGATTGGAACTGTTACATACCTTTGTGATTTACTGTATATTCAGCTTCTCTGTCAAAAAGCAGGGGATTTTCATATGAAAAATATTGCTGTTACTAAATACTTTTTATTTTCCCCTCTTTGTAACAAACATAGATGTCAGAAACTGCAAGATGTAAATACCAGGGTAGTTCAAAAGAGGTCTTTACCTGATAACTGACATATTTATTACAATTTTCACAGGAACTCGCTCAAGTACAATCACAGGTCAAGGAGACCAATGTCATCCTGCAAATGGACAACAACAGAGACCTGGATTTGAACAGCATCATTGCTGAAGTCAAAGCTCAATATGACGACATTGCCAACAGGAGCAGAGCTGAGGCAGAAGCATGGTACCAAAACAAGGTGAGATCGGACAGGAGTTCTTGGTAGGGCAGACTAAGTTTCAGCAACTATTGAATTTTTTTAATAACTGTGAAAGTGATTTATTGAATTATTCAAAAATTCATACGGGCTCTCCAAACAGAACTCATTTTCACCCCCTAGAATTTCAGGATCATTGACATGTGAAATGTGTTATCTGTAATCACAATAGCATATATGACATACAATCAAAATAATAAATCCAGTTTTAGGGTTTCAGAGAAAGTGCCAAATTTCATAGTTATTTTTTTCAAATTATAACTCTGAATATTGAAATTCAAGTTTGAGATATGCAAATTCAAGCTGAATCATTTCACATTGATCATTCACCTAATGGCATTTATCATTGTCACTTTTTTTTAGTCAATGCAGTTCATTCTACAATGGTAGTTTTCTGTGTTCTTTTTCTGGAGCACACAACTTGCCAGAACATTCATGTTTCTCAATGTCTATGATCAGCTAAGCAACATGAGGAGCCATTTCCCTGTGGCCTCTTTCCATTCAAGTGTAATAAGAGATGCATGATGAAAGTATTTGGTAGGGATCAATGATATGGGTTCTTCCTGCCTGAACATCATCCTCCAGTTAAGGACGTCAACTGATGTTAAAGGAGGAAGTAAACTAACCTCCTGGCCATGCCACAATGTTTATTGGAATTATGGGTCTATATCCCTGATTGCCAAATTCATATATTACATTCCTTCACATGAGAATATGCTCAAGGACAAGGGAGGTCTGCAGTGGTGTACCTAGGGTATTGGACAGCCATGATGGGCCATTTGAAGCCACAGGTAGGCCTGGCTTCCACCTTGATATCTTTGGTTGGAGACTAGGTCTACTCTTTTGTTCAAGCAGCCAGTAGGCCTGGCCTCCATTGGGATATCTCAAGGCAGAGGCCAGGTCTACCCACAGCTTCAAGCAACTACTGAAAGTGATGGGTAGACCAGGTGTCCACCTTGTTCCCTAGAGGAAGCCAGGTCTACCTGTCACTCAGTGGTACATTTGCCACCCTGGATGAACTCTACCCCCGGATCAGACTACTGCACTGCCCTTGATATGCTATCGGAAGGTTGCAAAATATATTTCTGAACTGACCCTTTGTTGCTGTAAATGCTAGATATTTACTTTTTCACTTGTTTTTTTTTCCAATAGAAAGATAAAGTAGTTTATAGATTAAACTGGTTTAGAACCACCCAGAACTTGCTCTGTTTTCAGCCTATGTGCAAATTTATTTAATCATTATTCGTAATGTGGCAACATCTATTTCAATGGTAAAAGCAACTGAAAACTAGACTATTATTTTACATTTAAAAATGAACAGCAAGAAAAACTTCTTATGGCAAATATAATTTTGGTTACTTTGTTTTGTGAATTTCAGTTCGAGGAACTCCAGTCTACAGCTTTCAGGCACGGTGATGACTTAAAAACAACCAGAGATGAGATTGCAGACTTGAACCGGGTCATCCAAAGGCTTCGCTCTGAAATTGAAATTTTGAAGAAAGCAGTAAGTCACAACTTATTGTTCTTTATATAGCCTGTATTATAGCCTTTCATATAGCATTTCCTTAGGGCTATTGACATGTAGTGTAGTCCTTTCAAAGTTTACTCAGAAACGACCCAGTGTGTTCAATTGGGCTTACTTTCCAGTAAATTGCATTACTTTCCAGTTTAGAATTACAATCCGAGATAACTAGCAATTGTGTGCAATCCAAAGTTTCATCCATTGTAAAATGCTGCATAATCCTTTGTCAGGGTTAACCCAGTCTGGACAAGTTTCATGCGTTCACAAGACACCTTGACACAGTTCTTCCTTCCGGGCTTTCAGATTAATTTATGTTGGCCCAATCTTATCCGTGCCTTGCACAGATGGAACTCATGTTCCATCAATGCCAGCACCATTACTTGCTCTGGGCCAACCCAGGATAGGTTTGGGCTGTTTGTTTTTTATATCCTTCAAGTTGTTCAGAGGAGCTTATATATGCTTTGGAGACATTTGGTTGCTCAAGAAAAGGACTGGGTTTGAGGAGAAGGAGGGAATATAGGACGTCAAGGAAACAGCTGAACTCTGTACATCCTTCTCTCTCCTTTGTATGTCTTTGGTGTTTCCCGATTTTCCCCTACACAAAATGTTCTTTTGGCCACAACCAAAGTACTACTCCCCATACTAACCAGTACTGCCACCCCCCATTTCTTATCCCTTAAAAACATAAAAACTGCATCCACAGACATTGCAAGCAATAAGCACATCATCAATGAAAGCTGTAGCATGTCAGGTAAAGGGCTAATTGTTCCTTTCAGCATTGGGGCCTTGGGACATTTGTACCTACTGTTCAATAGGGGGGTGTCATCTTTGAGCATGGATAGAAAAAGTGGCCCATTGTATTGAAAAATGTGCAGTGTCACAAGATATTCCACTCTGCCACTGCCACCCTGAGCCCTGGAAAGCAACCGCTGTCATCAGATTATTTTAATGGGACTCAGGTGGATATTGGCAGTTTTAAAACATCTCCAGATACACTGGTACTTAGGCAACCGACACTGTTTTTACTGTTTGAGACAGAGATAAGAACAAAGTCAAGCCATCTGATCAATGACCAACAACTAAAGAAGACCTCCTCTGTTTTCTCTTCAGATCAATGGCCTGCAGTCTTCCATAGCAGAGTCTGAGCAACGTGGGGAGATGGCACTCAAAGATGCTCGGGCGAAACTCCTTGAACTGCAGACAGCCATGCAGACCTCAAAGGACAAGCTGGCTTGCCTGCTGCGTGATTATCAGGAACTGATGAATGTGAAGCTGGCCTTGGATGTTGAGATTGCCACCTACAGGACACTACTGGAGGGAGAGGAGATCAGGTAGGCATGGCGATATTGGCGAGTGAATATCGAGCAAGGTGAAAAGGAATGCTACCAGTGGGGGGCAATTGGGGGTAGTTGATATTCTAAATATACCTGCTTACCTGTTCATAACTAAGAGCAAGTATGGGGATGCTAGGTGCAAGGCTGAAGCAGGCTTAGAAGTGGCCATATTTCAGGGCTGCTTAGGAACCTATGGAGCTCTGAAATAGTAGTGCAGGGAGGTGTGTGTGTGTCTGAAACCTTGCATCCCTGTGGAAGACTAGCTCACGGTTATTGAGATGTGAAATACATCATGCTGTGATGTCACCTGCCACTTAATTCCAGTTTCAAAGGTTGTCGCAAGCCTCCAAAGAGCACTAAGAGGATCCAAGTGGACGCGAGGGCTTTTTGCAGCATGTGGTTTTCAAGCATTGCAGCTCCGTCTGCCACACTGAGCCTCCTGCCTGTGCTTGGAGTGGGCAGCCCATGACATCCCAGCAAGCAGAGCTGGCCTTAAGCCAATGTGACCAATGTCGTCATATTGGACCCTGCATTTTGGGAGGCCCCACACCAGCACAGAGAGCATATCACCTGCTGCTGCAGTTTCTATGGGCTGTAAGTCAGTGGGGCGAGCAGAGCAGTTTTATCTTGCCCCCCCCACCTGCCCCTGCCTCCAAATGGCCCCTAATGGGCCTCCTGGAAGCAGTTGACAATGATGTCATCATGTCATCATCAACTATTTCCAGGTGCCAGGGTTTTCATGTAGCACCACAAACGCTCTTCTTGGTGAGTGGGGGGCATGGGGGCCCCCCACAGGAATGCCCCACACTGGGCCCCACCACTCCTGGAGCCGGCCCTGACAGCAAGTGCCCCATAATGCCCCAGGGTGTCACGACACACACTTTGGGAACCACTGGACTAAGTGAAGCATGCTTGCTGAAGTATAGACAGATTGTATCATACTTACATCCCCTGTTAGCTAAACCCATAACTATAATAAAGGAGTGGCCCAAGCTGCTGTGGCATGATTTGTTTTTTTATTTCAGTGCATTGTTTTTCTTTCCTCCCTTAGGATGTCTGGAGAGTGCCCAACCCCTGTCAACATCTGTAAGTATATGCTGGATTATGTAATAACTCAGCGAGGCAGCCAGCTTCTTTGTGTCTGAGGAGCACTCGGAGATCTCTCTAATACGATCTTCCAATTCCACAGCTGTGATCAGCAGTTCCAGCACCATCAGTGGTGGAGGAGGAGGAGCAGGAGGTGGTGGATATGGCATCGGAGGGGGAAGCGGATTTGGCATTGGAGGCGGAAGTGGATTGAGCCTCGGTGGAGGAGGTGGACACAGCCACATCAGTGTTGGAGGAGGAAAAGTGAGCAGGCTTAGTAGTGGAAGCAGTCTCAGCGGGTCTGGAAGCATCACTGGTGGCGGATACAGCTATGGAGGGGGCAGCTCAAGTATGAAAATTGTATCATCCACAAGCTCAAGCAAGAGAATAAGCAGCTAAGGTTTTTTAAAAAAGTATGCACCATTCACTGCTTCAAGTAACAAAAATTCTCCCTCGATTACACCCCCACAATACACCCCATTATACCCCCCCACACACACACACACACACATCCACTGGTAATTGTCCCCCACAAGCATCCTCGTTCTTCAATACGGAAACAAAAAAAAATGGCACAATAGGCCACCATCTTTTTCTTTTGCATCACGCTCCAAGTGCCAAAAATATATCATCAGACAAGTCACCTGGTGTAGCTTTGTATCACTTCAAGCTCTGAATGGGGATCCCTGTTTGAATGCGCAGACCTCCACAAGTGTACATTACAAGCATGTTAGGGTGGAATGTTGCTAGCCTAGCCTTCTCCCACCCCCAACATGCTAGATTACCCACTGGCAGGCACTGAAGTGATATGAGCCAGAATTGCACCATTTGGCATGCCTGTGCTGATTGTGTATGTCTTCAACCTGTACATTTCTTCAGCAGAGCACTCAGTTACAGAAGGCTACAGAAAATTGCATTCGCATTGCACTAGATCTTGTCTAGCATGGAATGTTGGTTTCAGAGCAGCCCCCCCCCCAATTTTGTGACCATTACAGTTGCGTAACATCACATGTTAGAGCACACAGGCACATCATGTGTACCAAAGTTTTGTTTTCCCACGTCTCAAGACTTGAATGGGTCCATTTTGTGACAGAGATGCCTCCACCACACGCACCAGGAAAGAAAGGGGGTCTACTAAATTGTGGCTTCAAATGACAGGAAAATAGCTGAGAACATTGATGGTGCTTTTGCAAACTCCAGTTTTAAACAATAACACAGTCTCAGTGTGTTTCTCATAACACTCCTCCTTTTTCAAGGCCTAGTTCACTGTCAAATTCATACAGGTGATGAAGTCACCTTCTTCTTGTCTATAAAAAGTCACGCATCAATAAATGTGCTACTCTTTAAGGTATCCAAGTCTTGGGGTTGTTTTTGCACTCAAAAAATTATATTTCTACACAAAACATGAAACAAGACGATGCTTTATGGTCTGTGGGCTGTGATGTATGCTCCAGCCATCTTGTTTGTGCCAACATTCTATTTACCTCACAGAACAGGCCCAAGGCCAATCCCAATGTAAAATCTGCCAGGGGACAGCTTTATGTATTAAAAGGAGTGGGGTAGAAAACAAATGTGGCGGCCCTGTGCTGAATGACATTCTGGCAACCCCTCGTGCTCTCCCACAGGCCATGCCTCCCAGACTGCCCTCTCACATATGGAGCCCCTGTCACCCTTCCTCAATCCTTCCAGCACCATACTGATGCTGTGTTTGTTGTGTGCGCGCATGTGTGCGGTAATTACTGTTCCTTCATGACTTTATTTGATAGACAGTTCAACCTAATAATGAAAGGTTAAGTTGCTGATCCTGTCTGGATCAGCAATTGCACCTGTTACATTTCAGTCAGTCACAAGTTATTTGTATTTCTATTTCTTACCCAGAAGTTAGATCCTTTAGGTCTACCCAAAGGCTTTTTGGAAGTCTAAGGCCAATCACTCTAAGGCTAACAGTCTAAGGCTAATCATTCTTAAGAAAGTTGAAGCTGCAAAGGCAAAAGGCATCTTTGCCATTGGTTATATACACAATCATTTTATCGCACACTTATCTCTGGTCAAATAGGTTGTGCAGGTTTTTGAAGCACCACAAAGCCCTGGGAAATCTATTTACTAGATGCAAAACTGGGCAACAATGCCCCCAATACATGCCTTTCAGCACTGTGTCAACAATTTCCAGACTGATATTGTGATGAGCACCTATTTTGCTGGTGTGAAACAATAAGCAACAGACCCTTGATCTTGCTTTCTCGGTTTCCAGTGGTCTGGGGAGGAATTTATCAGCTTCCCACTATATAAAATAGTAGAAGAGATTCAATATATATAGAATGTTTCTGAAGCCCAGTTCCTTGAGGAATGTCCTCTCCCACTTTTTGGAGCACATTTGTATGTTACCTGCAATAGCTAAGAAGGAGCTTTTACAAATCTCCCCAGCTGTGAGTTATACTTCAGGAAAATGCATCCCTGAGCAAGCTTTCCTCTCTTCTGTTTGCTTGTTAATATACTCCCTCTGCTTACATATGCAGACAGGAGCCTTTTCTTTTTCTGTGTGGGTGGCATGTGAAATTCAAACGCTCCGTGCATATTTCCTTCCACCTGCTTGAGAGTTCTAACATTTCTGGTGTCTAAATAAAACTGCATTGTATACACTCTTCGGCTTTGTGATGGACTCATTTGTTTCTTTAAATTCCACCTTTCTGGGATTTGCCACAAATATTTATTCATTTATATTTCACATTTCTATGCCACCCAGTGGTGGGATCTACCTGCGCTAACATCTGGAACGCAGGCAGTAGCCACCAGGACGCATGGTTGATTGGCAGTTCCCCGCCCCCGTGCAGAGCCCAGCCACGCCTCCCTGCGCCTGGAATAGCTCCATTTCGGAGCAAATCGAGCACAGGGGAGGGAGGGCGGGTGAAACAGCGTGCGGTGTCTCGTCGCTGCCAGCCCCATTCACATATTGCAGGGGCGCACGGTAGCGACGACTGCAGTGGGCGGGGCCAGCCCTTACACGGAACAACCGGGATGGCGTTCCGGAGCATCCTGGCCACATGACATCACTGATGCCACCCTTTCTCAAGAGAGTTCAGGGTGGTGGACATGGTTCCTCTTCTCTTTTTGTCCTCACAACAAACTGTGAGGTAGGTGAGGATGAATGATAGTGACTGGCCCCAGGTCACCCAGGAATCTTCATGGCTAAGCAGGGTTTGAGCCTGGATTTTCTGGTCTAATTTCAGACCACTAGCTCTTGTGGCAAATGCAATAAAAAAAATTAAGTCTCCTTTTAAGGCAGAACAATCTCCCACCTTTTGCTGTCACTTTCACCTGATGCTAGCTGGGATTATGAACAGGCAATGTGATTTGGTGCCTGCGATTCAAAGAAGGGAAGGAAGAAAGGCAGCAGACATGAGTTGGGCTCCTTCATTCATCAGCCTCTATTGTAAAACTGTAAACGGCATTAATTATCATTAGCAGGGCTGGGCTGAAGCTATTAAAAGGAGCTGCTGGTCCAGCAAAGCTTCTGCAAAGGAGCTTTTTAAAGCAGATGGCCTTGAGGAGCTTCATTTCTTGTTCAGCTGCCTTTTCAGGGGCAAGAGCACATAGGATTGAGCTGTGTAAGATTTCATTGTTTGATAGGTTGCTTTTGGTTTTAAATACACATTATAGCAGTGGTTCCCAAACTGTGGGTTGGGACCCACCAGTGAGTCACGAGCCAATTTCAGGTGGGTCGCAAAGCACCTAGGGTGGCCATATTGAAAATATGGGAAGGGGGGATACTGGAAAGGGGGAGGGCTGTGTGGTTGTTTTGCTTGTGTCAAGATTGTAAATAGGCTTTTTTTTTTCCTTTCTGACTCACTGTGCTTTTGGAAAATGACTGAGAAATAACCCAACTGATGTCTACATTCTCAGGAAAGCAGCAGGCTCTGGCATCACAATGATGGCACTTCTGGCCAGCGTTGTCATGCAGCCGGAACGCTGGGTGGGAGGAACAGGTGAGCGGCAGCCCACCCATTGCGTTCCAGTACGTTTTGCCATCTTCCCCGCCTCTGTGGCTGCCGCTCACCCGTTCCTCCCGCCCAGCGTTCCGGCTGCATGACAACGCTGCTTCCGGCCATGACATCACTTCCAGTGGGTTCCATACAGATTGTCATTCTAAAAAGTGGGTCTCAGTGCTAAAATGTTTGAGGACCACTGCATTACAGCATTGCAGGTGAAAGGGAGGCAGGGTGGGAAAAGGCTCCCAAATTCAGATCAACTATGTGAATTCCATGTACCCTGAGGGGCATGTGGCATCACATTTTGGGTTGTATCCTAAGTTGTATTTGTGAAACGAAAAGCCCTTAGGCTGCAATCCTAAGACACCTGGAAGTATGTTCAATTCAACCTAGTGGGGCTTATGCCTGAGTAAAGGATTGTGGTGTTTGATTCACATGATATATACTCTAGAGGAATCCCTGATCCCGAGGAATAGCCTGACCCACTGGAATGGGGGCTGCTGTGGGGAGGAAAGAGCTGAGAGTGGCCTTATGGGAATTCCTGTGTGCGTGAGAAATAGGACACAACCCATTATTACCAAGCAACACAAACCCCATTAAACCAGCCCTAGGCTGACAGTGGCCAATGACTTTTCATGAGCTGTGCTCATTCCTCATAAGTAACCTACTCAACCAGCTGCCTCGAAGTTTGATGCTCACACACTTGATTCAGGCAGTGCTCTAGGGGACCAAGGGGACGCTCACTTCATGAATGGCAAGCAGCCCACGCAGAGGAGGATCATTTCCCTTTGGGAACTTCTAATCCTCATACATAAACTGCAATTGTAATGGAAATAGAACACAGTTTTCCTGAGTTTGCCTTATGGGGGATGTTTGAGACTGCTGAGAAAATGTTGCTACATCTGCCCATTCCTGGGTGGTGGCTAGGGTGATACTGGGAGCGGCGCACCTATGCTTCTAGGAATTCTGATTAAAAGAAATGTGCTCTGTATCAATGTGCCTAGTAACAGCCCAGGAACCTTGTCCTCTGTCTTCTGTCACCTCTTACCCTTTGCTAGAGGAAGTAGCAAAACCGCAGACACAGCTCAAGACAGAGAGACTTGCTAAGAGCAGCAAATAACTCTTCTATGAGGGGTGCCTAACAATACTGCTTTGCATTTAGGGACATTGCCTTGCAGCACAGAGGTGATTGAGCCAAGGAGCTAGGAAGTAGAAGGAGAGTCCTTAACAGAAGCCAAATGGCACAGCGCAATTTGGCCTTATCATCAAAACTCAATCTTTTCCCAAGAAGTTTTTGTACATGTTCAGGTATCCCACGCACAACGCACATGACAACAGTTTTTGTAGAAATTAAGGGCTGTGTTTATTGAATTATTTGTGGCAGTGGTTGGTAAACACAGTGGATCCTGCCTAGTCTACAGCCACCCTCACGTGCAGACCCATTCACTTGGAGGAGTTACCTGAACTCAACTGATATGGCATCAAATGTGCTGAATGAGGAGAGTGCATTTCCCTGCAGACTGATTCAACTGCAGAAAGGAAGCTACAACTTGGACTTAGCTACGCTGTCAAATTTCTGTTGGCCATCAAGCTATTAAGGGCAAAAGAGCTTTCTGCAGAAAGGCAGCAATCTGAGTGTGGTGAATCTGTTGGTGTGGCCATCATGGCATACAGTGAGATTTGGCCTGAAGACTCCAAGAAGAACCTACATTTCCACACACAGCTGGCTATGCATCAGCTACTGAACACACTTCAAAACACTGGTCATCGTAGCTGCCACGCTATTGGTTATTTGAACATGTGAGTTCATGGGAGTTAAACACTCCACTCCAGGATTCATGGGAGCCCTGATCAGAAGTGCTGCACAGTCAAATTGCTAGCACTATAGTGCACTGGTTCAGGATTGAGCCAGGTGCAAACAGGAGCACTGTGGATCTAGCCCTGTGGTTCCCCAAAGTGGTGCACAAAAACTGGAAGTGTGCTCCAATCCCCAAAAGGAGCAATTTGGAGCATCGGGGAGACACACAGAAGTGGCTGCAGGCCTCCCAGACCCAAAGGCCAGCACCCCCCCCCAGGTAAGATAAAAAGCCCCTGGGTTCCTGCAGTGCCACGATCCCTGCAGCACCATCGGGATACCCCCTGCCCCAGGCCCCACCCCTGCAAATACCTATGATCCCAAAGTCTGAGCAGAACTTCAGGAACTGCTGATCTAGCCATTATGAGATACAATAGTGATAGAGTCTGAGTGCAGAAAGCCCCATGCTCAAGCCTAAGCACCTTTCAGAAGGGCAGAGACGTTTGTAACAGAAAGCCTGGAGCACCACTGCCAGTTCTTGCCAACTGAACTTCAGGAAAAGAGAAGAATTGCCAGAGTGCCTCTCTTAAATATCTTATTTTAACCCATCACATGTTGAGGAGGAGAGTGGGGTTGGTTAAAAAAAAACAAAAACAACTGGTACAGGAGGTACAGCTGTATATTGTTCTGCAGTCTCACAGGAAGGGAGGAGCTCTGGGCTATGATCTGGCAACACAGCTTCTGACAGAGTCTAATCACTAATGTAAGCATTTGACAATGTATATATGGGACCACACATTCAGAATAGCATTCATTTTCTTATCACTTGGACAATTTGTCTCCCCTACTACTAATTATGTCTGCATAACAGTTTCCACTTGCCGCACCTATCTATGACAGCTTCATATCTGAGATGTTTCCATGGTCTTCAGCCCACAGAATTTCAGCAGCTGCACTCATTTCCATCACCAATCCCAAAAATCTTCTCTTTACTATCAGTTTTGCAAAACAAATTGAGGGCGCAATCCTAACCTGGTGTTGCGCTGGCGCAGCGCTCTTGTGCCCGACCAACGCTGTTGCAAACGTGCTTTAAGGCACGTCTACATCGCAGATTCTGTCGCTGGGCCAGCGCAAGCAGCAGCGCCAGTGCACGTGCGCCATCAAATGCACCAGCCATGTGCCGGCTTAGTTCTGCCAGTGCCAGGCTGTGCCAAGGGTGTGCCAGAGGCGGGCAGGGGGTGTAACAGGATGGTGCCATGGGCATAGATGGTGCGGAGACAGGACACACCCATTGGGCTGAATCCTAACCCCTGAGTTGGCGACCCCTATTCAGGCTGCTTCTGGCTGCATGGACTTGCGCCTGCTATTTTGCTGGCACAGATCCGAGCAGCCCCATAAGGCTGGCTGGGGCTTGCCCCATGCTGAGCTGCTGCAACCTCCTAACATGGTTCGGTTAACATGGTTAGGTTGCAGCGCAGGTGAGTCGGCTTGCCTATTCCAGCGCAGGCTAGGATTGGGCTGTTAAAAAAAAAGAAATCAACATTTCAGTTTTAACTTTATATATATATATATATATATAAGGAAACCAAACGTCCTAATTTTGTGATGTTATAAATGTGCAAATCAAGGCTGGGAAATGACAGCCAGTGCTTCATAATACTTCCACCCAGAACTAGTACCAAGGAGGATTACATACAGACTTTGATGAATGAAGATAAATGACAAACCTGCTAAGCAGCAGCACATTCCTTAGGCTTTCCAAGAATATTTATGACTTGAAAATCTGTCACATTTGAAAATCTACCAGAGCTTTTCTCCTCACTGACGTATATGTAGCTAAGCATATAGTTCTTGCTGTAGCCTAGACCCTACTGGATTGTTCACCTTTTTACTGATGTGACTATCCTTGATTTGTGAGTCTTTGAGGAATGGCATTAATCTTTGGTGCATGCTTGCTAGAAACAAGGGCAAATGAGGCTTCAGGTGAGTACTGCTTTTAGCTTATGACATTGCAGGGAGAGCCTGAGGAGAGGAAGCTTGCAGCTAGAATAAACAAATTAGACTTAGACAATGGGGAAATTGCTTAAGCTGGTCTCTGCAGTGCAAGCAGATAACATCTTATCAGATGGAAGCCACGTAGTCCAGGTTTTCATTAAGTCACAACACCGGATTATACTCTAGGGTAGATTAAATACCCTGCTTCCTCCAGTGATCTCATTTATGAAGCTGCCAGCTTTTGCAGTCCCTGCACACCTTCTGCCCAAGAGGAAAGATCAAGGCCAGCCAGGGTTGGGCAGGATATGGTTAGGGCAGTGGTTCCCAAACTGTGGGTCAGGACCCACCAGTGGGTCACGAGCCACTTTCAAGCGGGTCATGAAGCACCTACAGCAGCAATATTGAAAATGAGGGAAGATGGGATGCTGGGAAGGGGAAGGGCTGCGTGGTCATTTTGCTTGTGTCAAGGTAGTAAATAGGTTTGTTTTTTTTCTTTCAGATTCACTTTGCTATTGGAAAATGGCTGAGAAATAACCCAATTTATTGCTGCATTCTCAGGAAAGCAGCAGGCTCTGACGTCACAACGGTGCGGCACTTCCGGCCGTGACATCACTTCTGGTGGGTCCTGGAGAGATTGTCATTGTAAAAAATGGGTCCTCATGCTAAAAACCTTGAGAACCACTGGATTAGGGTATTACAGACTCAAGGGACCATGCTTGTGCCAAAATTGTAATGTGGGTAGGGACCGATTATTAGTAGTCAGTAGGACCACCTCACAGTATGGGCCACAGGCCAACTTTCACCTTTGCTCCCTGCCACAGTTACCCTCATTTGGGAGGGGGGTGTCGGAGGCCACGGTCTTCACAGTGAGCTGTGCTGAGCCAGTAAGTCTGAGTTGCCTGGAACTTTTTCTCTTGTCTCTTTCCTGTACCTCACTGCAGGTTGCTGCTGCTCAGCCCTGCTTCCTGGATAATGCACTGTCTCCTACTGATCTGCATTGTACCTTCTTCCCCTTTAATCTGATGCTCGAAATGGGCGCTTCACCAGGTCCCACCAGGTCCCTGGCCTTGCCTAGCAACCTGATGGAACCAGAAGGCTGAAGAAAGAAAGAAAGAAGAAGAGGTTAAGGCAGCCTCTGTTTGGAGCTGATATAACCAAGTGGCTACAAAATGGAGCTGCAAACCAGGATTTTTCCCAGTTTATCTCCACCATCCACTCACTGGGTGGCCTTAGGCAAGCCACTCCCTGCCAGCCTCCACAGCTGGCAATATGGAGATAAGATAATAATAAACCTGCAGAGTTTTTGGCAGGATTCTATGGACCGGATACCTATGAAGGACTAAAAAAAATGCTGCACAAACTCTTAAGTATTTTTCCTTGTGGAGTTGCAGGCATTTGATTTCCGAGATAAACGTCACAAAGATGTTAACGTCTATGTTTTCTTCCCTCTCCTTAAAGATTTTCTTAATGAGACAAGAGACTGCGAACTTTAATGGCTGCGGACTACTGTAAAATTACAGGAGCTGTATATTTAATGCAAATTACAGTGGCGGCGGAAAGCATCCTCCCTCCAGAAGATGTTGAATCTAGCATTCCTCCTGCAACCCAATCAAATTAACCATGCCTAAGTGAGGGATTAGCCAGGCAAATGAGCCTCGTTTATGCCGCAGACACACCACTGAACAAATACTGACCAGACCGTCTCAAAGGCAGACATACCTTTCAAATGAAAGGGAATTGGAATAAGTTGAAACAGACTACAAGAAGGTCTTCCTTCCTCTTGCCCTATAGACTTGGTGGCTCCAGTGAGGATAAAGTGGCACCTGGCAGAGAGGAATTCTCCCAAGAGTTGCCCGGGGCTTGCCGAACCATCATTGCAAAAATGAGCAAATAAATCCAAAATGTTGTAAAGTCTTTGCTGAAGGAGATATACACATAGCGTTTCTGAATGAATTGCTCACAAAGCGATGTCTGAACATTCAAGCAGGGATGGTCTAACAGTTTAGTAAGCAGTACAGATGCCAGCATGGGCCAGTAGAGTTATAGGTAGGCATGTTGTTAAAAATGCATAAAAACAAAACGCCTTTTTGGTGTGAAAATATCTGAATAAAAACACAAAACATTTTGGTGTTTAAGATATTTTTTTCAGAAATTAAAATAATAACGAAATAATACTTGGATTTATATACCGCCTTTCTTAGGTCACCAGATTTCTCTAATGACTATAACTCAAGGCGGTTTACATAGGCAGACTTCATTCAGAAACCCGAAGGTTTTTACAATATTTACAGAAATGTTCTGTCTTTCAAGAACTACACACATACAGATGGATCTTTCTGGATTTAGTCCTCCTTTCTGGCCACCCATTTGTCTTCTTGCTGGCTGATAAGTGGCTTCCCTGCTCCCACCAGAGAAGCGGCTGAACTTTGGCACAACTCCCCCTCACACAAGGCAGCCGAAGCTCAGCTGTTAATCAGTCGCAATTAACGAGGTCTGCCACTCACACAGACATCCGGCTGTCCCGAACTGGCGACCTTCAGATCTTCAGCTCTTATCTTCAGGCAAACGGAGGCGTTTGCCTGAAGATAAAAGCTGAAGATCTGAAGGTCACCAGTTCGGGACAGTCGGATGTCTCTGTGAGCGGCAGTAGATGATCTTCTGCCTGTTTTAAAAAGTAAAATAGATTACTTTTTCCAATTAAAAGTGATATTGTGGCTGTATCTGCTGAAACTATCCCCCCTATAGCACCTACATAGTACTGCGCACTTTTGAAGCATTTGAAATTAATAAGTATGAGCACTTGGAATGAGAATAAAATCACATAACACCACTTTCTGCCTTTCAAATAACAAAATCTGTGAAGAAAAAAAATATCATTTGTACACCCCTAATTATAGGGATTCCAGATTAATAATGCAGCCCCTCCTTGCTTCATTTCATAGAAGTGAGAAGGAGTGAAAATCCATTCTTCCACTTGCACGCAACAGGGTGTTAGCCGAATGATCAGCCATATGTCCCTAGGGGACCAAGAAGTAAATAATGGCCACACCAGGTTCAGCAAGTCTGGAGACCTTTGTATTAGTACAGAACTCAAATTTGAATTGAGAGATATGCAGGATACACAACACTGCATTACATTGAAAAGAGCACATCTTGGCGTTTGGTGCCAAAGTCAGGTATTTGTATGTACTTGTTCAGAGCAAACAAGGTCATAAATCACTCATTTTTCTCGCATAATCCCCACCAGCCAGAATATGTAAAAGGTATTCTTAAAATATAAAGGACTGACTGAAATTTCTAACCACCCCACAAGCTAAGCGTAGTTTTAAAAATCTATTTTCCCTAACGCTCAGATGCTTGTTCTCAGATACAGTCTTACCCTGTTTGGCACAAGCTCCTGTTATCAGTCAAACATGCAAAAATGGGTCTTCTTAAAACCGGTCTGTCTTCACAGCAGAAACACAACTAGAGTAAAACCAGGGACTTGTCCAACTTTGTGTTGAGTTCTGCACAGGATGTGATTTCAGGTGACAATATATCTACTGCTGGTAATCCTTCATATTGTATGAATGAATGAGTCAGTTCTGGGTTGTTGTTTTGCCAAGTTTTACGGAAGTGTTGTGCTGTGCTGTGATACAAAACTGCAAGAAAGCAAACATGAAATGATTAGACAGTACATAAGACTGTATCAATATTCAGTGTGGGTTTTACCACACATTGGGGTTCATATGCACATCAATAAAGCACTTCAACAAACATAATCTTGATGCAAATATACGATCACATCAAAGGTTTTTTCTTTTTTCTTTTTTTGTAGATAGGAGTTGCAGTATCTACACAGGCATATTAATGACACAGAGGGGAAAAATATGCAAGAGAACTGAAGAAACCGAAAGCTACACCAAACTGCATATTATTCATTTATTTTTTTCACATTTTTATACTGCACTTCCTCCAAAGAGCTCAGGGTGGTGTACATAGATCCTCCCCTTCTTTATTCTCACAACAGCTCGGTGAGGTACCAGTCCCATAATTAATTTTAGAAATGTTTATAATTCAGTTAAAATTCAGGAGGTTCATAAAGGAATGACACTTGCTGAATTTTTGCTATGAATTTATGACATAGCTGAACCAAATGAGCCATGTGCCACATAAAAAAATTAGCCAACTTCTTTTTTCCAGCTAGTATAAACTATATTATTGTGCAGCATAATCACAATGGCAACAGATATATAATCTCTAGCGATGGTGACCATGATAACAATGTAAAGCGATACGAACAATGTAAAGCTTATATCAGAGCACACCAATTATTCACATAATTTTACATTGTCCTTTCCATTCTGAGGCCCAGAAAAAAACTTTTTAGATCCTATCTTGCTAACAAAGCATCAAAGCTCAGAGTCCAAGATGCTGAAACACCTACTCTCAACGACGGAGCCAAACTTAGTAAGGCAGGTAGCCGCCTTTTTGCACCAAGTGGTGAAGCAAATTTGAGGGGTTTAGGGGGTAAGACTTTTTTTTTTGTTATTCTTGACTTATAGTTTGTGTGTACTGTATATTTATAAGTTTGTATGTTTGTATAACCCCTGCTAACTGGGCAAGAGGCACTTTTTCAAGTGGTGTCCTCTTATATTTAGCAGGGGGAGAGCAATTGTCCCTCTTCACCCCAGCACAGTGTCTTTCTCGTGGCTGTTGCTGGTGGTGTTCTCCATTCTTTTAGATTGTGAGCCCTTTTGGGACAGGGAGCCATTTAACTTTAATGTTATTATTTGCCTGTAAACCGCTTTGTGAACTTTGTGTTGAAAAGCGGTATATAAATACTAGTGATTGATTGATATAAGTGCCAATAAAGGTTTACGATACAATACAAACAATGTAAAGCTTATACCAGAGCACACCACATACATTCTTTTGGTAATGCTTACAAGATCCTGTAAGGTAGACCAGCATTATTATGGGGTCTACCTTACAGGGGAACTGAAGCAGGGAAAGTAGTGGGTTAACCCTAAATGAACCTGGTGTGCTCACATTTCCATGATTTTTGGACAATTAACTGGTTCTACACGTCAAGCAATCAATGTCAAACAATTAAGGGCCCAATCCTGAAGGCCCTGTCGCCGGTGGTATGCAGGTACCACTGTCTAAAGGTGTCACAAACATGCTGTAAAGCATCTTTGGGACACATTACTGCTCAGGCTGGGGCGGTGCTCACTCAGCGCCACACCCCAACATGAGGGGGCGGGCAGCCAGCGCACCAGCAGTGCCGGCAGCCGGTAAAACTGTTTGGGGCGGGAGGAGGCAGGGATGGGAGAGGAGCCAGGCAGGGGAGGGACCTGGCAGTGGCTTCCTCCAGCGATTGCTTGGTTCCTGCAGGATGCCGTTTTGGTACTGCTGCTCCTACGGCAGTCGGGCAGTTCTGGATTGGGCTCCAAAATGGCCTATATGGTAGTTTGACATGTTAAAGACACAAATCCCTTTACAATACTTTTTTTTTTTTTAAAAGAATGGTTTTATCTGTGTGGATGAGATTGCTACAATGCTCAGTATAAAACGCAAAAAGAGCACTGTTAAAAGAGCAAAAGCATGTAAAATATACTGCTTTTTTAAAAATGTGTTTGCTATTCATTCGTCACTATGTCCAAGAATGGTCCTTTAAACCTTGCTTAGAATCTTTCTTCCCACCATTATTGTTTTGTACTC
Source organism: Lerista edwardsae (assembly GCA_029204185.1). NCBI lineage: Eukaryota > Metazoa > Chordata > Lepidosauria > Squamata > Scincidae > Lerista > Lerista edwardsae. The sequence continues at coordinate 5,853,843 of JAJKFI010000076.1, forward strand.
CAATTGTCTTCCATCATACATGGGATTCCCAGTTAGCCATTCACTTGAGCATTAACCAGACCTAAACCAGCAAGGTGACTGCATCCCCTGCTAATTGGGCAATCAATCAATCAATCAATCAATCAACCAACCAACCAACCAACCAACCAACCAACCAACCAACAGGTACTTATATGCCGCTTTTCAACACGAAGTTCACAAAGCAGTTTACAGGCAAATAGTAATAATAATAATAATAATAATAATAATAATAATAATAATAATAATAATAATAATAATAATAATAATAAT
>JAJKFI010000076.1:5867528-5900577 GCA_029204185.1 Lerista edwardsae
CAGCTCCAGAAGTGGAAGGCTTAGCTACAGAACAGGATTTAGCTCTAGGAGCGGGGGATATGTTTCTAGACACTCCATCAGCTCTGGATTTGGGCAGTCTGGTACCAGTAGTGCGGGTCACTGTGGATCTAGGGAATATGGCTCAGTGAACACAGGATGCGGTTCTAGAAGGGGGAGTTACAGTGCAGGTGGAGCACGCATTTCTTCAGGACCCTGTGGAGGCACAGGAGGCTATGGAAGTGAGGGCTATGGAAATTGTGGTGCTTGTACCACTGGAGATGAGGGATGCTCTGGGGGTTATAGCACTGAAAGTCCATGCCGAGCGGGGTATGGGGGTTCCATCATCAGATAAAACACAGACCAAAATCTTGATTGGGGAGGGAAGGGGTATTTCTTTGCCTGCTGATGGAACCAACTATTCATTATTCATTTGTGCAATTGGACGTTAAAACTGCAACTGAGAGAGGTGCATTAAGCAGTGCAGTTCCTTTTCGGCCTTTTAGCATTTCTTTGACATTAAAATGTCAAAAGATCCATTGCTTCAGAACACCCTGAGTCTAAACATCACAAGAGAAATGAGAGCCAGCCTTCACATGCTGAAATTTGCTGTGAGGATGCTGCCAAGGATGGATTCTCCATGGGAAAATTTCTCTAGCACCTCAGCCATAATGCCAGCAAGCTCTTATCACAAGATGTCACGGTGAGACTGTACCTCATGAACCAAGGTCCAAGGTCCAATCCATCCTCAGCATCTTCTGGTGGAGCTAGGAAAGACCTTTGCTCTCTCCCCCTATGCCAGTCAGAGCAGACAGTTCTGAACTCAATGAACCAATGATCTGCCATGCAAACCCTACAGAGACAGACCATGTTCTGGCATCAGATCACCTTAAGTCGCCATGCACCTGCTTCAAGTTAAGAGTAGTTGCTGGGGGCTGGAATGTACACAGGGGGGTGACTCTTACGTGGCGTGATGAGAGCTTGGAAGCATTATGGCTGAGAGCGCTGGTGGAGAATTCATCATGGATATGTTGTCTTTCACAATATCTCCAGAACAATTCAAACAATTCAATTCAGATCAATCAATACAAATCAATTCTAAGTCCCACTGATTTCAAAGGAACTACTTAGGCACTTCCTTTGGAAAGAAAATCCACACTAAACAAATGGGATTTTCCTTCTGTTCAGTTTGGAATTTGATCCTAAATTATTCTGAACGGAAGTACCATTCAGAACTTGGTTAATTCCTGAATAACAACCAGTAAGTCCTATAAATCCTACTTTGGTAATTGGTGATTAGGAATGAATGCAGAACCAATTGGCGGCATTCCAGATTAATTAAAATAGCATTTCAGAGTTACAATCTTCCATCATGCCTTTAAGTCTGGGATTTGTAAGATGCTGTGGGGCTAACAGCTGGGCTAAAGCACTGAGTTTCTGCTTACTGCTCTTCCAGGGTGGTTGGTTGGAAGAGGGAACTATAGGCAGTTTCAGCAATCACAATCCATTATCCCCTCTGTTTGGGAAGTCAGGTGACATGAAAGGGTTAATTTGGTACCATAGGCTGCTAAAAAAAAGAACCCTCCATGATCTGCTGACTTCCCTGAGTCAGAGCAAAGTCACAGAGGGAGGCTGCTTGCCACCTCCCTTTGTGCCATGACCGTAAAGCAGTCATGACCCCAAAGACCCTAACCAGCTAATCTTGTCCCTGGGGTACCTGTGCAGCTTTGGACCCGAGCGAATGTTAGACATCAACCACACTTTCAACTCGTTTTGCACTTCTGTTACTTGCATTCTTAGACTGCTGCACTTTCTTCACTCCTGCTGTACAATGTTCCTCCATCGTCCTTTGGGAGGTGCTCAGAAATATCACATAATCATTTGCAACTTGTTCAACAGCCTGTTATTATAGAGGTCAGAACTTCTCACTATAGAGTTTATTACGCATTGAACCAGAGAAACTCATGTCTGTTACACTAGACCATGCAGAAAATCTGTATCTTCAGCAAGTTTGTACCAGAACTCTTATGGCTTCTCTCAGAAAAATCCAGTCTGGTGAAGACACTGACAATTTCTCTGCTAGAGATCCTTAGTTCCACTTGCCTTGAAAATAAACAGTATCTATAAATCATCCTGTGTCACAGAATTATTATTTTTTTTCATGTGAGCTGACTCTAATTATAAAGCTGGGAGAATTCCAAGTAAGCAAGACTAGCTGTCTAAGGGCCTAACCCTACCTAACGTTCCAGCACTGATGCAGCTGTGCCAACAGGTGTGCGCTGCATCCTGTATTGATGGTGGGTAGTCATGGAGACCTCCTCAAGGTAAGGACATGTTTACTTCCTTACATCAGGGCAGCATTGTGGCTGTGTCGGCACTGGAAAATGGGATAGGATGGGGCCCTAAATTATGTAACTGTAATGGCAAAGCATCTCTAGCAGTGTACTTCTGTTAGGAGGACAGATTCTGATTTATGGATAGACACTTCCATCCGTTTGTGTTTTAAAGAGCAACATAAGTTGAATATCACTGCTCACAATAATTTTGCTTTATTAGAATTTTGGTTGGAAAGTTGCATAACTTTAATTTCAGCATTTTTTTCTACACTTTTTGCTACCTACTGAACATCCAATAAATGAAAAATTGAAGAAGAAGAAAAGAAGAGACCCTTGCTTAAATGCTTGCTGGAAACTGAGGATAGAGTTGAACTTCTCATCTAGTGTTTATGCAGACCAATGAATAAGCCATTTGCAGACCCCAGGAAAGGCAGCAACCATTCATTCTATTCTCTGAAGGCCAAACTAGCTGTGACATCAGAGATTCATAATCATGTTTCTCTATGCCCTTTTCTGTGTTTAAAAGCAGCAAGAGTTTTGATGGGGATCTTTCCCCCCTTCTCCTGATTGAATTATCCCCCACCCTGCATCAGAAGTGCTATTAGCTGCAGAGGGAAATGGACAGGCAACTGTATTTTCTCCTTGTCCACAGATCATAAGAACTTTGGGTGGGGATTTAAATGGAGAAAATGTCATAAAGGGAAAGGGGTCAAAGGGCAACCACCTCTTTCTGATCCAAGTATCTGCTCCCATGATTGCTTTTAAGCAATGAGAAATACATTGGGAAATCAGGTCCCCCAAGTCACATCTCATTTGGTCTGGAGAAATGGACAAGACTCACTAATTAAAAGTGGACAAGAATTGCACTAATTAAAAAGTATAATACTAACCTGATCGTTTTCCTAGTATTAATAGGATAATATAACCAGTATACTTTTCACAGAATACCATCACTTTATGAGGACACTGGCATGTGCCCCAGGGGACCTTTCACTTGACATTCTTCTTCCAGAAATGCTCTAGAAAATTCATAGAGTTATTTGGAGGGGCTGTTTGGGAGAATTTCTTAAAGCAGAGCGATCCAAGAAATGTTGTTCAGGTTGAATCTCAATCTTTTTGCTCAGAGAACGGAGTCATGTTTCTGAGTTGAAAGATGTGATGGTGACTTGTACTGCCCAAGGAAGCGATTGCTATCACTGGTTGCCATCACCGAAAGTTGCAATGCGTATGGTTTGGGTGAAGAAGGCAACTGGAGTCACTGTTGACTTATAATTTTGCTTTATGTACTATAACCATTTTCTCTGCCTTTTCGCACTGCTGTAAATAAACACTTTCCTTCTGTTTTCTGAAATAGCTCTTTCTTTTTTCAAAAAACAAAAAAAACAAAACTGGTTTTCTTTTGAGGGTTAGGTAATCCCTCAAAATCCTGTTCACAATCCTGTTCACAACTTGAAAATATCCAGCCACACTGTATGAAAGGGGCAGGATTGCACAAACTGACCCCTTTCTCTTTGTTTGTGCACACGCCAATGAACACTCGAGACACCAAGCTGGGAGAATGGGCCACTTTGTTTACTAGCAATTACATATGAGGAAAAAGGAGAATTCTGGAAACCTGCAGCTCTCAATGCAGCAAAGCACCTGTAATGTGGAGGGGCGCCAGAATACCATCTGGCCCCAGGCTGGGTGTTACCACCAGACTCCAAGTCACGCCCCTGTTCAGGCTGTGCCAGCTTATCACAGTCAACCCCTTGAAGGGGCCACGGCAGCTGGACCATGCAGGGCCATCCCATTCCCCATGCCTCTGCACAATTGAGGCAGCCCCTGGAATCCAGGCCAGGGACAACCCGTCCAACCCCTCGTGCCACTGGGCCACTGAAGAATGGAAGTGAGTTCAGCCTAGCCTTTTCTGACTTCAAGGTGCACACCAATGGGCCATGGTAATGCCTTTGAACCAGCACTATCTGCAAAATCAAAGTGACCGACAGGTTAAGCAAGACAAAAAGAAAGACTCCCATCCCACCCACAGGTGGGCGAAAAGACTGTCCACCAATGGCGAATCAGGTGAGCAGAAAAATTCCTATCCGGCCCCAAAAGGCGACCAGCTAAACCCAGACTCTTCAAAGGGCAGGTGGGCAACAATAACTAGCATGTGATCAAGTATGCAAAAGAGGAAGATAGATGGGTGCAGGCCAGTGGTGTCATCTAAATGATTTAAGAACAGGTACTCACTTTTGATTGGCACATGTCGGGACCCGCCCACCGGAAGTGACGTCATAAGCCAGAAGTGATGTCGTGGCAGGAAGTGACATGAAAAAAGCCCTTTTTGAGGCCTCAGATGATTTTAAACTGACCCAACAGTTGCAACAGTATTCCACAGCACCCCCAGAACATGTTAAGGAGGCCTGGCATCATGTTAAAACCCCAGAGCAACTCATTTTTCAGTGGCAAGGAAAGGAAAGGCTCCGCTCGCTGCCTGCCTGCCTGCCTGGCTCTGAGAACATGCAGGCACTCAAACATGCATGAAATTCAAACGTTGCAGAGGGCGGAGTTGACGAGTGGGCGGGCGAATGGGCAGGGCCAGCTGCAATCCTAGAAACCGGTACTCGCGTACCCCCGCATGACATCACTGGTGCAGGCTTGTTTAAATGCTGCTAAGCCCCACCCCTGCTCCAGATCATAACCAGTCTTCCCACAAGGAAGGAATCTCATGTCCCTGGACTGACCAAACAAAATCTGTAGTTTAGAAGCATGAGATTGACATTAACATGTACAGCAGAAGATTTCGTCCATATGTATGTAAAACTGTACATCTGTAGATTGCCCATCATGCCACTGAAATAACTCCACAGACGTCAGGGCCCCCAGACACTGATATGCATGAGAATTGGCATTGAGCATACAATCCAACTCCTTCCTCTGTGTGTTCAGCCTATATTGAAGTTGTTAACAGGGCTTAGGGGAGCCTTTCTTTTCTTGTATGGGGTGTGATCAGTCACTAAGAACATGTCCTTCAAAAGCACCACTTTTTAATATGAATGTTGATGTTCTTGCCAGTGGGCAGATTCTGATGAGTTGCTTCATAATCAAATGAATGAGGTACAATCAATCAAGACAACAAATACAATTCAGTGCCCACCCCCCCACCCCACCCCCGGCTCTGAAAAATTAGGGGTATAGGCTAGCACCACCTGATGGGAAAGAAGGAAAGATACCTAGAAAAGGATCAAAAATCAGAGCTGAAATGTATTTGGAGGAAACATTCTCAAGCAAATTGTTCATTTTGTAAAATTTTGAACTTGGGATTGCTTTCACTTTTTAAATATTCCCAGCTATGGACATTGGATTTAACAATCTGGGGGATAAAAACAAAAGGTACATACAGTAGGTATGGAATTTAGCAAGTGTATCACATTTTTTTGCACTTCAAATTCATCCAACAGCAGCACTGTTCAGATGCTACTTTCAGTCCAGAACTGGCCCCAAGTGATAATGGATATGTGCACTGCATGACATACACATCCCAGCCCCTCCTCTCATTTTCTTGTCAGTTTCCCTAATTGTAAGGGGGGGGGCAGTTGGACGAAACCATCCCTCTGTGAACACTTTAGTACAATGCATGGAGAAGTGGTTCAGACAAATTGCCGCCCCCCCAAAAAAAGTAGGGAATGTTTTTTTTTGTCTTTTTCTTTTCTTAAACAGTTAAAAACAAGATGTAATAATGTATAATATCATTTTCATACAATTATTTCAGCACCCCTAATTCTCAGATAAGGGAGCCCCCAAATTTATCAATTTGAAAGAAACTGCAAGTGATGCAAAAATGGATTCTCACAAGACAGCGGTGCAGCATTACCCAACATGCACTTTTAATTAAACTAAGAAATCAAGCCTACGAGAAATTTTGGAAGGAATTTGCTACACTATAATTAATCAAGAAGGAGCAAATTCTTAAAATGGGTAATTTCTTGTCCACTTGGACTTGCAAACTAATATAAGCATTTTTCTATTTCATGGGAAATTTTTGTGTTTCCTGTTTTGCAATGGCACTTTGCTGGCAGGCAACACCAAACCCAGAGGAAACCCACTTTTTTTAAAGAATTAACCAAGCCCCAAATTGCAAAGAGATATGAAGTCAGGGTTTGAGGGTGCCATCACAAAGAGGGGGAGCCTTTCTTTTCTTGTAGCACTATTAATCATCTGGCTTAGCTATGAGTCGACAACTGTATGTGGAAAACCACAACTATGGAAGAAGGAGTTTCTCTTCATCTTCCGATATATTTGGTCTACGTAGAGGTAGGCCATTCGTACCTGCTGACTGATGGAAGAAGGGGTTATGGTCTTAGCACCAGGAGCTTCTCAAATATGGGTGGAAGCAGAAGAGTGCTATCAAATTAGGGTTCTGGATGTCTTGGTGTTGGACATCATGCTCAGAGCTGTGGTGGCATATATTGTAGCATTCTCAGAAGTTACGTGGAACTCAGAAATCATGCAGGCAGCTATTGAAATGTCTATATCCATGGAGTTATCTTCAGTGAACCCCTCTTAAAGTCACTCTGTGTACGTGTTGATCCTGCGTTCCAGAAAATACAACTTTACGAGAGAGAATATATGACATCTCTCAATGACCAGTTTGTCATCTTCATCAATCAGGTCAGAATTGTTATGTTTTCGTCTTTCTTTCTTCTTTACAATACCATGTGTGACAGTTGCCCGGGTACCACCCACAGTAACAGGCTCATGATGGGGCCCTCAACCTAGGTGAGGTTGCTGTTGCTCACAGGACTAACAGCTTGTTTATTTTCATTTTAAAGAGCGATCTTGCTCTGAGCAAAATGCCACTTCATTGCCAACAGCTGCACTTATACCATGCTCTGGAGTCAGTTCACCAAACCCATAAAGCGTGTTTGGACCACTCTCGGAGTCAGAGGACAGCACACAGATGTGCGCCATCCTCCCTGACTCCGAGAGTGGTCCAAAAGTGCTTTATGGTGGCCCTTGTGCTGGCCAAAGTTGCTGGCCTAACTGGGCTGGCCTAACTCCAGGTTAGAATTGTACCCTTAGAGGTATACAGTAAATGAAATTTCATATAGACTTTAAATCGCTATGGAAGAATGGAAAGCAACCCAATTGTTGGGTTTAAAAGTGTATGTGAGTTAATGCACCAAGTGGACCTAAGCCCATCAAATTGCATCCAAGACTAGACTAGATAATAATAATAATAATAATAATAATAATAATAGTAGTAGTAGTAGTAGTAGTAGTAGTAGTAGTAGTAGTAGTAGTAGTATACCACCTTTCTTTGGCCATTAGATTGCTCCTGTGGCTTTAATTCAAGGCGATTTACATAGGCAGGATTTATCTCTAAACCTGCAAGGGGTTTTTACAAATTACAGAGAAGTTCTATCAAGAACTACAACAACATACAGATGGAACTTTTGTGGTTTAGTCCTTCTTTCTGGCCACACGCTTGCCTTCCTGCTGGCTGATAGACGGCTTCTCTGTTCTCACCAAAGAAACAGCTGGCCCAGCACAACTCCTCTCTCACAGGCAGCTGGAGACAGCTCAGCAATTATCAGTCACACTTCTCAAGGTCTGCCACTCATGGAGACTTCCGGTGTTATCGAACTGGCGACCTTCGGATGTTATCTTTGGGCAAACGGAGGCTTTAACCCTCTCGACTAGATTACCCTAGTGCGGGGCCCCCTTAGGCGCAGGGCCCCATTGGAAGCAATTGGTCCAATCGGCTTAAAGCCGGCCCTGCCCCCACACATGGGATGCTGCTATCTCTGTTTCAATGCCATGTAGCCTGCGCACCTTTGAAGCCGTGCAAGGCTGTCAAGTCATGGCATGTCCTCTTTTTCTACGATATCCAAACAGGTATGAAGAGGAAATCAACTGGCGCATGGCCGTAGCGAATTACTTTGTATTGCTTAAGAAGGTGAGAAATTCAGATTGCTAGAGGCTGCTTTCTGTTGGCATTCCATAAAAGGGAGTCTGTGGATACTTTTAACTATAATTAATGTTAAAAGTGGACGTAGATGGAGCTACTGCACAATCCACATTTGCATTCATCTGGTTTAAAAGCATGCAAATTTGCTTTCCTCTTGACGTACACCTACAAACCTGCCTAGAATCACAGTCACAAAAGGATTAGGACCTTGACTTCATTTATACATTGAAAGATGGTGAGCAATTCACCTCTTTACTTCTTTGACTGTGGTACTACAGCAGGATTCACAGACTTTAAATGTTAAAGCTTTAAATGTGAGTCTGTGTTACTGATAACCTTTTTTCATTCAGGGCGCAATACCAGGCACCCATTTGCGTCAACGCCATATCGCTGGCACCCCGGCGGCAGTGTTATGGGTCCCAGACTGGTCCTGATTTGGGTGGCGTGGTCTCCTCAGATCTACGCCTGCTATCTGTGCCTGCCCTTGCACCAGGGAGGCGCCAGTCTCCCTCAGTACTGTGCTGGAAACAGCTCAGGCCTGTCAGCCTGCCTGCGCTGTCATTCACATACAAGTTAAGGGCTATTGTAGTAGTGCAACCAAAGTTTGGCATCAGGGAGTTCATCATACAAACTTTCTCAGTGTGGACATTCTGAGCTAAATTCTAAAACATCTCTGAAGTTCGCTCCCTGCCCTCGGTCCTCCATCACTTCAGCCACTCCTTTCTCCTTCCTGCAGAAACTTAACAGTGACAGAGTTTTCAAAAGCTGCTGCTGCATCCTTCATTCTGCAGCTGCAGCAACCAACTATGTTTGGAGCACTCTCAGAGTCAGGGAGGCCAGCACACAGATGTGTGCCATCCTCCCTGACTCCGAGAGTGGTCCAAACCTGCTTTACGGTGGCCCTTGTGCCAGTCAAACTTTGCTGAACCAACTGTGCCAGCTTAACTCCAGGTTAAGATTGTGCTTTCAGTGATGCCAATTTCCTTTCATGTGAAATTGTTGTCATGAGAATAAAGACAGATTTTTTTCCATAATCATTTGGCAGGATGAGGTTTTCAACCCCAATCCAGAGATTGCATTCTGTTGGTGTGCAGCTCAGCCATCCTTGTTTGTCAAAATGTGCAATTCATGTTTAGAAATCAATGCATGCAGGATCCTTTGCATTGTTCCATAGGCAACCCCATGTGGATGTTTGTGTTGACAAAGGGTCAACTGTCTGATCCCACAGCTGTCTGCTTTCAATACTTGAAACATGCCATATTAGTTCCAAACTGTCTCCCAGGGATTCCTGGTGCTACTTGGAAGTTTATCTGGGGTTCCTTGATGAGAAGATAGGAAATGGCAGACTTTCAGACACCTCACCCTGAGACCCTGCTGATCTTCATCTGCAGTGGCCACAAAACATTAAACAATGCTTTAGGGCAGTGGTCTTCAATCTTTTTTGTTCTAGGGCAGTAGTTCCCAAACGTTTTAGCATAAGGATCCAGCTAAAAAACAACAAAATCCACTTAAGTCCCTGTAGCTATAATGGTGATTGGGCAGCAGTGCTCCTCCCAAATATAGGGCAAATATATATATATATATATATATATTTTCACCAAGATTCCATAGCTCCCCTGGCTGGTTTCCACATTTCTCCAGGGAGCCATGGCTCACAGTTTGGGAACCACGGCCGTAAATGAAATATCTGCAAGTGAAAAGGGATAGAGATCAGAACTTTTCTCCTTGATGCCTTGGGAGATCTTTTTGTCTGGGAGTGATTCATAATTGTCACCTGCCAACTGCCAACTGCCAATTGCCAACTGCACCTGCCAACTGCCAACTGTCACCTGTCAACTGCCGTCCTGCCACTTCATTCTGCTGCACATGTAGCTCTGTCCTCTACCTTTATCTCCCCACTCTGATGGTAGAGGCAAGAGACACTTTTTCAAGTGGTGTTCCTCTTATATTTAGCAGGGGGAGAGTAATTGTCCCTCTTCACCCCTGCGCAGTCTTTCTAGTAGCTGTTGCTGGTAGTCTGCCTTTTTTTCGATTGTGAGCCCTTTGGGACAGGGAGCCATTTAACGTTATTAATACTATTTGCCTGTAAACCGCTTTGTGAACTTCTGTGTTGAAAAGCGGTATATAAGTACCGATTGATTGATTGATTGATTGATTGCTGTCCATTGCTGTCCATGCTATAACATCAATTTATTGCACTTTACCGTTAAAACATGTCAACATTTCTACTCTGTCTCCAATAAATTCATGCAAGGTTTGATGACGTTGTTTACTTTTCTATTTTATTTCATTTCTTTATTTCATAGCAATGTCTAGATGAAAATGAGTGGTGGCTTGAGAGGAAATGACCCCACCTCAATGACAACACCACACAACAATGAGCCTTTCTTTTACCCAGGGAATCACTGGAATTGTAGTTCTGTAAAGATAGCTAAATTCCCTCACATACGCCAAATTGCAATTTTCAGGATTCTTTGGGGATTCTACTGAAATGGTATAAAATTTGTGTTAGCTGTAATGAAATATGAAGATCAGTGCTTTTGTTCTGAATATGTAAGCCAATGCTTTCTTTAGCTTTTCAATGGTGAAAACAAATATCATTTGATTGTCATATCAGTGAACGATAATGTAAATGTAATTTTTGTACCACTGCTTTTTGGCCATTCCCTTCTATCTGCTGCCCAATCAAACAACCCCGGAACATTTGAGTGAGGTTGTTCCCATCCTGCATGACCTCTCACTTTCCCCCACAGAAAACAAAACTATTTGCAAACATCCCTACATGTTTATATGGTTTTGACTATCTCAATTTCTCAGCTGTTAGAATTGTAATGAACTTACTATGACATCATAGCAGCACAGCCAATGGAACTCAATGGGAGATCATCATGCTACAAATATAATAATCCTCAGTTTGAGTTAAAATCCTCAGAGCAAGGGAGTGGCTCATCAGTTCTGTTATCTGAGCTTCATTATTCCCATCTGGAATGTATTGTCATATGTTGTATTACTTCAAGTTGACACCCTTGGAAGGATCAAAGCAAAGTACTTAGTGACGCTGGAGTATAGTCAAGGGAGAGTGGTGTGTTTGCGTGCATGTGTGTGTGCAAGAGCTCATTGTGTCACCCCTGTGATGAACCTCCTCCTGTACCAGACCATAAAGCAGCTGTTCCCGAAGTCCCAAGGAGTTTAGGAACTGGGGGAAGGGGGAAGGCAGCGAGACAATTCCAGGGATCATGCTTCTGACAGGGAAGAGATGGGATTTTTTACTTACCTGCAGCCAGCACTGGAGTCCAGGAAATGCAGGGATCCCCGCAGAGCCCTCTTCAGGGCTCCCCACGCCTCCAAATGTCTTCAGGTTTTCTATCACGAAACTAGAAGCAGTTTCCGACTGTGATTTTAAGACATTTGGAGGCTTGGGGAACCCAGCAGAGGACTAGACAGTGTTGCTGTACCCCTCTCCCCAAGGCTGCAGGAAGTAGAAACCTTCCCTCTTCCCTGGCAGCGGCACGATTCTGGGGATTGTTAAGGATTTCCTGGGTTAAGGAAATCCACTTTTTGTTACATAAAGCAGTTATGTTTTCTTTTTCTGGTTAATTGGACATAATGTTTGCTAGAATACGCATAATTCAACACGCATTAATTACATTTTGCATGGAAGTTCCTTTCGAATGATATATAATATGATGGCATTATTCATAAATACAAGTTTTCCAAAAGGTGGCTAGTGGTAGCCCCCCCCCACACACACACACACATCCTGCGAAGTGGTATATGTGAATGTAAAGGCTGTTGTCAGGGTCTCCTGGAAAAAAAACAGTATGCAGCTCATGTTGAATCAAGGCTATAACCCTTTGCAAATTTACCTGGAAGAAAGTCCTGTTGAACACTGGGATTTATTTCTGAATAAATTGTAGCACTCCAAATCTACAAACCTATACACATGAGGGAGTAAGTCCCACTAAAAGCAACTTACTTCTGGGTAAACATGCATAAGATTGTGCTGTAATTCAGGAGTAAGTCCCATTTAATTCAATATATATAGTAAGATTTAGTCGAGAGGGTTAATGCCTCCATTTGCCTGAAGATAAGAGCGGAAGATCTGAAGGTCGCCAGTTCGGGACAGCCGGAAGTCTCTGTGAGCGGCAGACCTTGTTAATTGGGCTGATTAACAGCTGAGCTTCGGCTGCCTTGTGTGAGGGGGAGTTGTGCCGAAGTTGAGCCGCTTCTCTGGTGGGAGCAGGGAAGCCGTTTATCAGCCAGCAAGAAGACAAACGGGTGGCCAGAAAGAAGGACTAAATCCAGAAAGATCCATCTGTATGTGTGTAGTTCTTGAAAGATAGAACATTTCTGTATAAATTGTAAAAACCTTCGGGTTTCTGAATAAAGTCTGCCCATGTAAACCGCCTTGAGTTATAGTCATCAGAGAAATCTGGTGACCTAAGAAAGGCAGTATATAAATCCAAGTATTAAAAAATTATTATTATATAGGATCCAAGGACAATACAAAGGTTTATAATTATCTGGGATTTTAAAAAATCTGTTCTTCAGTTTTATGCATTTCTTTTCAGCTATGACAATTCACTCTAAGAGTTTGGGATGAAATGATCTGGATCTTAAAATGAAGTATAGGCAGGAGGTGTGGTAGCCCTGCCTGAAGATGCTAAGCAGGATCAGCCTTGGATCGGCCTTGGATGGGAGACCAGAAGTCACTGACAAGTCACTGAGCTCACAGTGGAGTGTGAGGAGTGGAGAATGTGGAGGACGTCAGCTAACAAGGGACAGATAAAATCTTGAGAACCGGCCAAGGTGTGATCTGCGGCAGCCTGCGAAGGCTTGGAAGGTGCAAGAGTGCAGCCTGGATGATGACAGCACACTGAAAAAGGGAAACATCTGGATAAACGGAAGGTTGTATGAATTGAACATAGAACAATAATTGTAAACAAGGATGAACAGCCTGCCAATGTAAACTGTCTTGAGAAATCTCGAAAAAGGCGGTATAAAAGTACCTTAAATAAATAAATAAAATGAGGAAATGCATCTTGGGGATCATTGCATTCTGTTTTTGTCCTCATACTGCTTTTCCAGTATTACAGAGGAAAGCCCTATGGTCTCCTTGTTTGAGGCTGGTTGCGCGGGTGAGTGTTTTGTGTTGTCTCAGGGTGTCTTCCCATCACCACTGATCCTTCAACAACTGGTCTACATTGGTTATTGCAATGATGATGCCCTGTGATCATTCAGTGTGTGCTGCTGCTGGTTTCTAAGGCTACTTGGAGGTGACTGGAAAGTTTGTGCCTCTATGGAGATGTTTGGGATCTAGTCTGCCTCTCTGTACTGAATGGGTTTAAGGATTTGATGGACATGCAGACATGTAGAGGGGATGCCAACCACCATGGTTCGAGAGCTGTTTCACATAATGACTTGCGATTTGAGTCAAAATGACTCAAGGCACAATCCTATACTGAGTTAGGCCGGCATAAACAAAGCCAGCAAAGTTTGGCCAGCAGAAGGGCCACCGTAAAGTATGTTTGGACCACTCTCGGAATCAGAGGTCAGCACATTTTGGCTCAAGTTGCAGAGGCACAAACTTTCCAGCCACCTCTCAGTGTCCTTAGAAACCAGTGTCCTTGCTAGTCTGCCAAGTCTTTGAGCACATACATTGGACCAAGCATGCTAGTAGTGGAAGAGGACTTAGGGCAGTGATGGCGAACCTTTTGGGCTTGGTGTGTCAAAATGTTTAACTTAACTCTGCTGGTGTGTTAACCCCTCCCCCCAACAAAAGACAAACAATTCTTTGTATTCATTTGTTTAAACAAAAACTACAGTCCAATCATGTGTGGTGCTTTGAATTATATAAAGAAATAATTATAAAAATAAAAAAATGAATACAACCAATTCAATTTTTGTCAGGTGTTGGTGAACGCTGGTGTGTGTCACCCCAAGCATTGTGGTGTGTCACCTTTGACACGCGTGTCATAGGTTCACCATCACTGACTTAGGGCATAACTTCAGGTTCTCCTTCACTTTGGCCAGGACTAGCTGTAGGGCGCAAAGAATGGGTGAAGGAACATTGGACCCATTGATGCGAGCGAAGAACAAATCACTGGGGGACTTGATTAAAAGTTTCCGCATAGCTAGTGTGGCATTGTAGCACTACTATGCACACCAAGAAAGGTGCTACGATCTGATGGACACAGACCCTTAGAGTTTCAGGACTACAGTAGCTTATGTGGCTGTGCAATTGAAGAATCCCTTCCTGCATTCTTGCCTAGCAATTCCTGCTCACGTGGGATTAATTACATACCTGAAATTCACCTTAGAAAAGATTGTCCTGCATCTGCAAACCCCTAAGGTGGCAACTAAATCATCTTAACTTGAAAGCAGATAAAATTTAAACAAGGTATTTTTTCACCATGCTTGTGCTTGGGCTATTATTATTACAAATGACTTCTATGGGTGTGGATGGGAAATTAAACTGATGGAAGGAGATGGAAAAGACCGAGACACAACCCTTGTTTTTGATGTTGAGCTGCAATATGATGTATGTTATCGTCTTGCCTAGAAGGAGGAAGTCAATCTGGAATCTTTTGGGGAAACTGCTGCCCCATTTCGCTTTGATGATAGGGACTTCGGTTTGTGAGGCTACAAATCTCTCCTTATATCCTTCGTTCACAGACAGTAGTAAAAGCTTGAGCCATCTATTAGAATTAGGCATAATCTCCCTTTCATTCATTAACTATTAACATTCAGCAGTGTAGAGTGAAAGCATACTGCACACTGGTGGCACAATAATAACTGACTCCATGCTTCACTGGCACAAACCATCACAAAAGTGTCACAAAGCACTTTGCAACATCACACCTATTTGCAATGCCAACAGGAAGGCCAGAGCCTTCTCAGTGGCACTAGTGTGTGGACCTGTGCCGCTGGAACAGGTGAGTTGTGTGCAAGGGCTGGATCAGGGCAGGGTAGGGAGAGGGTTAATGGAGCGGGTAGGGTAGCAATGGGGCAGGATAGGCAGATCAAGACTGGGATGGGGCAGGATCAGTGGCACTCTGCACACTGTATCCCATCCCGCTTCATGGGCCTGATCTATCAACGTGGAGCAATACGGACTTGCATCATTTGTATAGCTGATGCACATCATATTTGAACCATTGTGCTGTCTGGGACTTACCCCAGGAGAAGGGGACAACTCTCCCCTTACTTCATGGAGACCTTCAGCCTGAAAAATTCCCCCTGGGATGCAGTAGAAGCCAGTTCAGCATTTGTGGGAGCTCAGCCAGTGAAAAAGCACTAGATAAGACAAAGCAGACAGAGGAAGAATAGATTAATTGAATCTGTTACTAGCTTTGGGTTGTTATGTTTCATCCATAATGGAAAGAGGGTATAAGGAATATGCAAACCGGGGGGGGGGGGAAGGAGGTGAAAAACTCCAGATTGCAAACATGCAGATGTGTACTGTAGAAGCCTCCAAACATTTGTGCACTGAATTGTGTTAGGCTTATCCTCCACGGCCTTCGCAACCATGTACACAAAATTCGCCACATCATGTAGAAGGCAAGCTTTGAGAATTACCATGGAAACTACCACCTCACATGAATCTACCAATAAGTACTTCGTACTTTGATAAAGCCATTTCAGGAGGGATAGTGGGTGGGTGGGAAACAACCCTTTATTAATTGATTCATAATGAAAGGGAAAAGAATGGATTGTATGGTTTTGGATTCAATTATATTTATGCATAAGTCATGATGATTCTAGGAATGTGTGGGTTGTTCCCATCCATGGTAGGTTGGGAGGTTCTGGGAACTGGCCACTGCCTTAGTGATACTCTAGGCTATGGGCGTTTGAAAAGGGTGTTATTTTTTTGCAGATTTCAGATTCAAAAGGCAGAAAGCACTGCTATGTGTTTTTATTCAAAGTTTGCATTCCAAGTTCTCATTCTTATTAATGTTAAATACTTTGATAACAGGTGATATAGTGTATGTGGATGCAGCCACAGTATTATTTCTAACTAGCGTTTTTTACCCGGTGTTGCCCGGGCAACAATTCCGGCCGTTTTTGATTATTTTCACATGGGGCCCCCTGTGCACCCCCACCCTTGGGGGCGCTAGGGGGGTCTGACCCCCGCAGTGTTTGTCCCCAGACCGTAAAGCATACTGGTGTCAATCTGTCCAGATGTTCCAGCGGGGCATGGCGGACGTTTTGCTTCACACCCCTTCTTGCCCCCACGTCAAGGGGGAGCCGAATCCGGATTCCACCGGCGTCGGGAGTGTTGCCGTTTGCCTCTGCGACCCCGGAAACAATGGATTCGACACCAATGTTGGCCGTTTGCGATCATGTTGACATTTCAACGCCCTCCTGCACCCCCCGGGGGGTCCTAGGGGTGTGTGACCCCTCCAGTGTTTGTCGCCAGGCCTCAAGGTGTCTGCGTGCCAGGTTTCGTGTCAATCAGTCCAGGCGTTGCGGAGCCTATGCGGAACATATGTACAAATGGACAAACGTTCTCTTATATATATATATATAGATTGTAAAAGTAGTCTATTTTAATTTCTAAAAATACCTTAAACACCAAAATGCAGTGTTTTGTGCTTTGATTTAGATAGTTTAACACCAGAAACAAACAAACAAAAACAAACAAAAACAACATCACCACCCCTAGCTATGACGGAGCTGGCTAATGAAGCAGGAGGTGAGATTCCAGTGGATTGACAGCCAACATAGGTATGGGGGGGTGCTGAGGAGGAAAGGGTGTTGCAAAGAGGTGGGAGGCAGGCTGAGGTGGAGGCAGGAAGGCAACGTGGAGGGGCAGAGTGCGCAATCCTAACGTGGAGGGTCAGAGGGTGCAATCCTTACTAGGAGTGTTGTAAATGCACCATAAAGCATGTTTGCACCACTCTTGGAGTCAGGGAGGCTGGCACACAGACATGCTCCATCCTCTCTGACTCCGAGAGTGGTCCGAACCCACTTTATGGTGCATTTGCAACACTTCTGGGCTGGAACTAGTCTCTTGTGCTGGCCTAACTCCAGGTTCAGATTGAGTCCAGAGTGGAGAGAGACCGTTGTGGGGGGGGGGAGGGGAAACTGGTAGAGATGGGGGTGGAGACCACCAGAAGACGTAAACCATAAGGAGGCTGAATGTAGACCTGGGTTACTGGAAGGAAAAGCACTACAATTGTTATCCAATTTAAATTGTTATCCAATTTAAATTAATGAGGATTGCAGTCCATTTATAGCCCAGTCCTATCTCCTGCCACTCCATAGCATGCAGCTATGCCAACAGAGCACATACAGCATGCTTTGGTGGAGTAGCAACCAAAAGGTCAATGAGAGGTAAGTAAAAAAAAACATGTTGTTGGGCTGCCTGATCCTCAGTAGGTATCCTTGGATGCCAGCTGTTTTGCTGGCATAAGTCTGAGGAGAGAAAGGGAGTACATCAATCAGTGAAGGGGGGCTAGCAGCCTGGTGCACATTGCTAACACTAGGATTCACCCCCCTCAATTCCCTGAATTGTCCCTGATCTCCTCCCGACATTTTCCCACTCCCACCCCTTGCCCATGATCTGCTCTCTCCACAGTCTAACCTGATCTGGCGTGAGTCAGGTCTGCCGGCCATTTGCATCGGTGGCTTCAAATCACCCAGCAGTGATGCCGCTGCATTTAGCGTGGCAGAATGTGAGTTCTGCCATTGTAAACAGCCACTAGGATTGATCCATTAGTACATAAAATCTGCAGCCTTTGCCTTGATTCAGAGCTCTGTATGCCTTCTAGTGGACATATATCCATATATCCATAACCATATATCCATTTCTGTGCAACATCGATTTTGACATGTAGACTTCTGTACGTGGAGGGTGCAATCCTGAAAGTGCCCTTGGGCCAACACTAGCCACTTGGATCAGCCCAACAGCACCAGTGCTGATGTGAGGGTGCCAACCAGCACCTTCACATTGGTACTGGTGCCATTGGGCCAACACTACCAGCAGCGTCCAACACTACCAACACTACCAGTACCAAGGGCTGTACCAGTACCAAGGGCAGTACCAGTACCAACACTACCAACACTACCAGTACCAAGGGCACAGCGTCCAACACTACCAACACTACCAACACTACCAGTACCAAGGGCACTGGCCCAAGGCTGAGTGGCACTGTTCATGTGCCAGCTGAACTTAGCTGGTGCAATAGTGATTCTGAGCAGAGAGAGGGAGGGAAGAACTGGGCAGGGTTGGGGGGGGCGGGAAGGCCACATCCAGGACTCTGTTCCTAGGCTGTGTGACCCCAATTTGGGCCACATGGCTTGCTCAGAGCTGCGCCTGCTAAAGAGCAGGCACAGGTCCAAGCAAGCCCATCAGGGTAGCTGGCGCCAACCGTGGGACAAGGGCACAAATGTGCCCTTGCCCCAAGGAGGCTCCAGCCTGCTCCCAAGCTGCTCTGGATAGAGCGCAGGACCACGGCCTTCCTTTTCCAGCGCAGCTTAGGATTGTGCCCAACATGTGAATAGAGAAGATCTGCTAAATGGGCCATCAATGTCTGCAAGGCACTCTTGTACTGCAAACAATAGATTCAGCCTAGCAGCAGTTTTTGAAGTTCAAAGCAGTAGCCAAGAGAAAATCCCGTAAGTACACAAGTTTACAAAAACACATTTTCCTAATGCAGGTTTGTGCAAACAAAATCAGAGAAGAGACATCGTCATTTCTGAGCAATCCCTGAGCACAAAACACAAAAAATAGGAGTCCCATATTTTGGTCAAAGGGAAAAGGATGCTAAAAGAGATCCTAAAAGCACAGCATGAACTTGCAACTCTGCAGAACACGCCTGCCCTTGGCATATCAACTGTGGCCAGCCAAAGAGGAAGACTCCCTTAAATAACTTTTGAGACTGTAATTAGTGCAAGCCAAATAAATAGTTTTCAAGCGTAGTATCCTTCAAGCAAAGCTTGCAAACAAAGCAAGTTCTCCACGTTTCTCATTATTTCAGAAGTGTGCATTTCACGATTATGTTTTGCAGGGAGAAAAGCGTTGGGTGGCCTGAGGGAGACCAAACCCGTGAATGCTCCTAAATTAAAATGGAAAGCCAATCAAGGCCAGCTTCTGAACTCTATATAAGGGTTTGCTTTCAGTTGCATGCCAGAGGGCTGCTCTCTGCTTTTGTTTCTGCTGTACCTGCTTCCTTGCGACTGACCCATCCCAGCTTGGCGCAATGGCTCAACAGATATCTGCTGGAAGGACCTTCATGGGAGGAAGGGGATTCAGTTCGGCCTCCGTATGTGGACTAGGTGGGAACAGAACTTACGTTGCTTCTGTACGCCACATCGGAAATGGATGTGGAGTTCCTCACTTCAGCAGCCAAAGTCTTTCTAACATGGGTGGAGGCAGAAGAATTTCCTGCGGTGGTTATGGTGTTGGATATCGTGGTGGCTATAGCTATGGTCATGCTGGTTATAACAACCTGGGCTTTGGTGGCAGGATGGGTCATTATGGCCCTAACGTTTATGAAGGAGTCTGTGGGCCTTTAAGAGGATATGCAAACAGCCGGAGTGATGGGTTCCAAGGAGTCAGGATCAATGAGAAGCTCCTGAAGCCTCTCCATGTGGGAGTGGACCCCCACGAACAAGAAGTCCGAAATCACGAAAGGGAAGAGATGAAGAACCTCAACAACCAATTTGCTGGCTTCATTGATAAGGTGAGCACACCAGGGTTTCCCACTTCAAATAAGAAGATGGGCCAGGACTGTCGGAGATGTCAAGCATCTGTGGCATGAATCACTTTAGAAATGGCTTTGCATCACCATGCAGCTGATACAGAGGATATGCGTTGTACGGTTCTGTTTCAGATGGGTTGTGCAACAGTGCTGAAGCTGACATGAATCTGAAAGTAAAAACAGCTCAAGCGCACCCCTTGAAGTTAATCTTGCTTGTAAAAACTGGAATATGCATTGCCCTAATCAGAGGTGTCATGCCCATGTGGCGTGTTGATGTGTCTCCTGCGGGCGCCGCTGAGGGGGCTGGGTGCGCTGGCAGGAAAAGCTGGCGTGGAGCTGGGCCCCCTCTCCTGCACACCTTTGCCTCTGAATCGCTCCAAAATGGAGCGATTAAGGAAGCAGGGGGCATGGTGAGGCTGCATGAAGGGTGCGATGACGTCTTTTGTCACTGTCCCAATGTCCTCCTGCCCGCTGCTCTTCCGTGACAACTGAACCAAGGCTGACCAAGCTGTGGAATGTCTGAGGTTGGAGCAACTGTGGCGGGAGCAAAGCTGGCACCCCTTAGCACCCTCTTATGACTGGTACCCAGGGCACACTACATCACCCATTTGCCCGTTGCTATGCCACTAGTTTAAAGTGCTTGGTTTCTGGGAAGTTGTTGCTTGCTTTGCCAATGAAACTATTAAACTGCTTTTAAAGAATATGGTAATTTTGGCAAGAGATGAGAATATTTGTTTCTGCAGCATGTTTTGGATGTTGCTGTGTTTTGTAATTCTTGGCAAAGGAGCACGTGGACAAAAAGAATAGTATCTCATTTTGATCTGTTTCCAGACAGACATATTACAGACGTATTACAAGGCTGATTCATAAAGTCTATAGTTTTCTTGAAATGCTTCATACATTTTTTTTTCCATAGAAAGATATCACTTTTGTGTAAGAAAAGGTATATAAAACATATACACCACCACATTGAAGAACATAAAAATGTTCATTTTGGTGTAGGCGCAATGCACAATTACGATACAATGCAATGCACAAATACACGGTAACACAACAGTCACCAGATACGTTGTTTTAATATGGTGGGTACAGTTATTATGTATCAGGTTCATCAGTCACCCTGCTCAAAGTGGATATTGCCCACAGTACATGCTGCATACGTGGAAAATCCACTTTGACTCTTGGAAGTCTGTTCCAATGTTAATTACAAACTGTGTTTAAACTGTTTTCAAACTGTGTTTCAGTCAGGGTAGTTGGGGATAGAGTATGCATCACACAATGCACTGATGCAATAATTAGTGCTGTGCAGGAGTTTCATTGCAGTTACCAGACTCCCTTTCTGGTACCATTTCTCCCCTCTTCTTCCCATTCATTTTTTTTTTCAGTAGAGGGCATGCACTCACACCTTTGCATCTCTCAAAATGAATGGGGATACTCCACGTACTGTACTCTTGTGTGTCTGTGTGTACGTGTTAATAATCTTTTCTGAAATTATAGTAATGAAGTAACCCCAGATCT
Organism: Lerista edwardsae; assembly: GCA_029204185.1. Classification (NCBI taxonomy): domain Eukaryota; kingdom Metazoa; phylum Chordata; class Lepidosauria; order Squamata; family Scincidae; genus Lerista; species Lerista edwardsae. The sequence continues at coordinate 5,889,038 of JAJKFI010000076.1, forward strand.
AAACCCCTGTGCGATGAAATGTAATTACACCGTTGAACATGGCAAATGTGGGTCAGTGTGATGACCCGTGATAAATGCAGAATAGACAAAACCAAACTGAATGTCTGTTCTGAAAGCCAAGTTGCTCATGATCTGATGTCCCATTTACATATATTATTGCAACATTATTTTTTTTTAAAAAAACCCCACAGGTCCGATACCTCGAGCAGCAGAACAAAGTCCTTGAAACAAAGTGGAGCCTCTTGCAAGAATGTGCCATACCAGCAAGGAAAAGCATTGAACCATACTATGAGAATTTCATTTGCAACATGAAGAGGCAGCTGGAGTGTTTAGCAGCCGACAGAGAAAAGCTAGCTAATGAGCACGCTGCCATTCAACAGGTGGTGGAGGAAATCAAATGCAAGTAAGCTCATTGGCTTATACTGTATATGATTGTTGCGGTCAACATCTGATAAGAAAGCGAAAGCATCATAAAGCTCAAGGGGTCCCCAACTGGTATGAGCTGGCAGTAACAAAGGGATGGGTCACTTCATTTTGTGCACTGCTTTAGAAGAATCTGACTGTTGCCTGTCTGTACTGAAAATAGGAGACCAAGGGTGCAATCCTAACCAGCTTTCCAGCACTGGGGTAAAGGCAATGCAGCTCTGAGGTACAGGAACAAGCATTCCCTGACGTTGAGGAAGCCTACGTGATTCCCCTCCCCCACTGCAGAATGCCCTATTGGCCCAGCTATGTCAGTGCTGGGAAGTTGGTTAGGATTGCACCCTGACAGCCCAAATCTATAGAAGATCTCCTGAAGGTGGGAGGGATCTGATCTTTATGGCAGCAGTGCACGCTGGGATACTATGCCTCCTTCCCAGCCCAGACCCCCCCCCCCTAACTTAGCCCAGACGTATCCCCTGCTAACTGGGCAAGAGGCACTTTTTCAAGTGGTGTTCCTCTTATATTTAGTAGGAGGAGAGTAACAGTCCCTCTTCACCCCAGCACAGTGTCTTTTCTAGTGGCTGCTGCTGCTGGTGTTCTGCATGTTTTTAGATTGTGAGCCCTTTGGGGACAGGGAGCCATTTAACTTTATTTTTTTACCTGTAAACCGCTTTGTGAACTTTTTGTTGAAAAGCAGTATATAAATACTGTTTGTTTGCTTGCTTGCTTGCTAACTCTCCTTGGACAAATGTCAGGAAAAGAGCTGGCACAGGGCCAGGAGACCCAGTGATGGCCAGGGTCATCTTCTCTTCTTTCACAGAGAAGTGGGGAAAAAAAGTTTAGTTCCCTCTCCTGGGCCATCTTGTTGCCCCACCTGCCACCCTCGGCACTGCTGCGTCATAGAACCAGGTTATTGGGGTGGTGGTGGTAAGATTGGTGGTGTGAAAAAAGCAAGGAAGAAAGAGGTCTCTTATATAATATCAAGAACTGTTGTTGGACCTTATGGGCTGGAGACAGGCAATCATATTTAAGATGGATGAAATGAATGAGCACCGCAAGCATCTGTAACCAGTGATGTCATGCAGGGGGAACGCGGGGGAACTCAGTTCCACTAGTTAAAATTAAAGCCACTTCACTCTCCCTCCTCCCCCTCCCGATTCCTCTGCAAAGAGCTTTTCTTCTTGGTTGGCCGGCACTCAGAGGGTTAAAGGGAGCGACTCCGGATTCCTAGGGGGGGCGAAGGGGGAAGGGCTGCAGTGGGGAAGTCCCACTGACACGTGCCAATCAAAAGTGAGTTCCTGTTCTTAAATCATTTAGATGACACCACTGTCTGTAACCCTTGTAGACAAGAATGATATGACTGAAGAAGTGAATGTACACACCAGAACCGGCAATATTTCTATCATATCATCTTTGATTCTCTAGAAAAAGACACACAACAACCTAGTATTCCAACTATAATTGCTCGACTGTGAAGTCTGGTCTAAACTGTAGCAAATTGTTTCCAAACCATTTTCTCTGATCCAAAGAAATCAGTTGTAGGAGCGTGAGAAGGATATGTCTTTCAGTCTTGCTTGGGGTCTTTTTTTCCAGGGGCAGCCAGTGGGTCACTGGGTGAAACAGGATGCTGGGCTAGGTGGGCCTTTGGCCTGATTGGACTGATGCAGCTGTGGGAGACCCCTGGAGGAAGGGGACGTTTGTTCCCTTCCTCCAGGTTAAGGGCGCAGTGTGGGGGGCAATAGGTCTCCTCGCTTCTGCATCGGCTGTTTAGCCGGCGCAAAGCTGAGAGCCTCTGTGTAGGGCAGGGCAGGAGCTGGTGGCAAGAGTCTCCACCAGTCCCACCCCCAGCTCTTCCCCTCTCTTACCCAGGAGCACTCCAACCCTATCTGAAAAGGTGCATTCACTGCTCACTGGCTCGCATGGCCGCCTCCAGGTGGCGTGGAGCAGGTGTTCGCGCATACCACCCATGCTGACGGGCTCAAGATTAAGCCCTTAGTAAGTAAGGCCTAGCAGAGCCCTAAGGCATGCCAGTCCTTCTATACCTAGCAGAATAATTTGTATTCTTGTTTATTTGTTTACTTAACGAACTAGAAGTGTTTCTATGCATTAGTGTAGTCTGCACCCAATAAGCCGAAATCATGCATAAGTGTCTCCACTACTGAGAAATCTTACAGGGATGACTCCGTGATGACATTCTGTCTCCTAACGTCACTGCAAATGTACTCATGGAGGTCAACCCACAGACCAAACAATACCATAACAAGTAAACCTCAGAAGGCACGAATCAGCATTAACTCTGCTTGACAGAGCCAAAACCTTTTCCTGAGAAATCTATTCATTCTGTCACTTTGAGGGCACAATCAGTGATGTCATGCAGGGGGTACGCGGGGGTACGCGAGTACCGGTTTCTAGGATTATGGCTGGCCCCACGCATTCTCCCGCCCACTCGTCGACTCCGCCCTCTGCAACGTTTGAATTTCCTGCATGTTTGAGTTGCCTGCATGTTCTCAGAGCCAGGCAGGCAGGCAGGCAGCGAGCGGAGCCTTTCCTTTCCTTGCCACTGAAAAATGAGTTGCTCTGGGGTTTTAACATGATGCCAGGCCTCCTTAACATGTTCTGGGGGTGCTGTGGAATACTGTTGCAACTGTTGGGTCAGTTTAAAATCGTCTGAGGCCTCAAAAAGGGCTTTTTCATGTCACTTCCTGCCACGACTTCACTTCTGGCTTATGACGTCACTTCCGGTGGGCGGGTCCCAACACGTGCCAATCAAAAGTGAGTACCTGTTCTTAAATCATTTAGATGACACCACTGGGCACAATCCTAACTTGTGCCGGAATGGCAAGGCTGGCAGGCCTGCGACGCATCCAGCCCAAGTTAGGCAGCCTCTGGAGCCTCCCTGGGGCACGGGCACCAATGGACTTGCTTGGAACTGTGCCTGCTGTTTAGCAGGCGCAGCTCCGAGCAAGCCGCAAGGCCCGAATCAGAGCTGCGTGGCCTGGGGACAGAGAACTGCCCACCCACCCCTGGTCGGCACTCCCGCACTGGCACTAGTGACGTTCAGCTAGCACAAGCATGTTCCCTCAGTCCAATGTGCCTGCTTGGATTGTGCCCTCAGTGACTTGCTATGCCCTGGAATGGTAAGATGCTCTTGAGGTACACAGAAGTTCTCTTCTGTGTTTCAACAGATATGAAGAGGAAGTCAAAAGGCGGGCAACAGCAGAAAATGAATTTGTGCTACTCAAGAAGGTAAGGTGTGCTGATCTGGTGCCTTAAGTGTAAGCATTTTCTGTGGCATTTTCTGTGTGCCTTAAGTGTGGCATTTTCTGTGACCTGCATCTGCCTGCCATCTTGGACTTACAAGGTGCTGCTTAACATCTCTTAGGCAAATTTTGCTTGCAACATGGGCTGAGCAAATTGGAATGTAAGAAAAGCTACACTCCATTTGTTCTCCTGCCAGAATGTCCTTCCTGGCAGGAAATGGGAGATTTCCCCAGAGGTTTTAGCTGTCTTTCTCAAGCGTCTCCCAGTCAGCCTGGAGGCCTAGGCTTTCCTGGTTGCCAGGCAATTTGAATCTCTCTGCAGCAATCTCTTTAATCCCTCTCCCAAAATGGCAGAGGGCTTTGCACAACTGAACTGCGCTTCTGGAAATATGATGAATTTGGCTTACTCTGGGGTCAGAATTTGGCCTGTGAATTCAAAAATTGACTGGCTAAGTGAATGAATATAAAATGTACAAAATGATATCACATGCCAGTTCCTCAGGTATTGTTCTTATATCACTTCCAAAGTCTACTGACTTATTGCTTCAAGACTGTTCTCAAATACTGTCATAATTTACAGTACAAGCCTATGCATGCATACTCAGAAGTAAGGTCCCTTGTGTTCAGTGGGGCTTACTCCCAAGGGTGTGTGTATAGGATTACAGCCTAAGTCAAAGTATGTGTCACTGCAATAATGATGCCATAATTCCTTTCTGCTCCATGGGGTGGGAGCAGTAGTGTCATTCAGTAATGAGGAAGCGGAACGCTAGGCGGGACTTACCCCTTGATTGACAGGGAGCCCGTGACGCGTTGCCGCCTGCCATTCTGCCGCGGGGGCTTCTTCCGGGTGGCGTGCCCCTCCGTGGCTCTCCGCAGCACCCAGAGCGCCCCCCAGGCAAGCGGGCACCCCCTCCGAAGCCAGGGGTGCCCGCGCGGCGCTCGGAAAGGCAGCGCCACGTCAGCAACGCGCAGCCAATCAGGCGGTAAGTCCCGCCCAGCGTTCCGTTTGTTCATTACTGAATGACACTACTGGGTGGGAGGCTTGGGGAGACCCTTAGGGCTCTAAACAGGCTGGGATGCAGCACTGCCAGCCCTTCTCCTGCCTCTTTGACCACTCAGATTCCACCAGTAGCACTGGCTGTGCTGTTGCTGGGATGCTTCTGCAAGGAGCCAGAAACTTCTGTTGTGCAAATGTGGCTTGCCATGCACAACAGGTGGGCGGACCTACAGGGAGGGCAAAGCTCTAAGTGTTGCAAGAAGCCTTACCCTGTCATGTAAATCCCTCCTCTCCCTTGCTGCTGTAGCCAGTAAGCAACGCCAAGATGTTGCTTTTCCCTGTGAGGATTGGCTAAAATGGTGCAGGAGAGGAGTGATTTCCACTGCAAGGTGAGGCTTCTTGCAAAACTTAGAGCTTTGCCCTCCCTTACATCTGCCTCTGGGTGGGAGAAGCTGAGAGCCAGAGAAGTTCAGGGAGTTCATAGTTCTGGTCTAACAAGCTTTTTCAATCCCCCTTAGGACGTAGACTGCCTCGCAATGAGTAAGGCAGAATTGGAAGGGAAACTGGATTTGCTAGTACGGGACTTGGAATTCCGCAGGTGTATCTATCCAGAGGTAAGTAGACAACTAGACAAAAACTTAGATTTTGAAGAATTAAAATATAACTAAGGGCCCAACCCTATGGGCCTTAGCCCAGCTGGTCCATTTGTATCGCTGGCTCCAGGTGTCGTAAACGGTGCCATAAAGCATGTTTATGGCACCTGGAGAGTAGGTACCGCCCATGCTGGGGCCGCGCCAGTTGGCAAAATAGCTGGCGCAGACTTGAGGAGGGCCATTGCCGGGCCAGAGTTCTTACCCATGGGAAGGGGGTGAACGTCTCCTTCTCCCGAGGTGCCTCGTACAGCTGCCACGGTGCCCATAGGATATGACGGTAGACATTTTGGCACTACTGCTCCTACAGGGGCCTGACACCATAGGACTGGGCTGTGAGTCCAACCATCTGTGCTATGGAAGGATTCCCCAGGCTGCCAGAGGAGCAGTGAGGACAGGCCTGAGGTTTGAGTAAATACTTCTGTTTTGAAAAGAAAGTAGTGTCAAATACAATAGCCTCCATATTTCACTACTCACTATGGAAATAGAGCACACAATATTATGTCAAATATGGCTATTATTAAGTATGCTGCTTTTCAACAAAAAAGTTCATAAAACAGTTTGCAGAGAAAAATCAAATAACTAAATGACATTTATTGTGTGTGCAAACAAAAGAGAAACAAATTGAGTGATATTTAGATGTGCCTCTAGGCATCTGAGAGCTGCTTTGCTATGTCAGATCTATACTGCTGGGAACTGCACCCCAAAGATGCAACCGTATTGTTTGGGCTGACCTTAGAATCTGCACTGTGATGCTCATCACATGGAATGAAAGCATAGAACATCTGCTGTCACAGAGCTGCAGTTAAAATGGGAATAGAATTATTTGTAATCACTCGTGTTCTGAAAAGAAATGTATGGATGCTGTATACAGAACGTGCTTTGTGAAAGTAGCAGATAGAAGCATGTGATTGTATTTTTCAAGTTCTTTGGATCAATCAATCAATCAATAGCATTTATATACTGCTTTTCAACACAAAGTTCACAAAGCGGTTTACAGGCTAAGAAGGAGGAGGAGGAGGAGGAGGAGGAGGTTAAATGGCTCCCTGTCCCAAAAGGTCTTACAATCTAAATAAATGCGGAACACCACCAGCAACAGCCACTAGAAAAGACAGGGTGCTGGGGTGAATAGGGACAATTACTCTCCCCCTGCTAAATATAAGAGGAACACCACTTGAAAAAATGCCTCTTGCCCAGGGTAATACCAAGGACGTCTCCAGGGTAAAGTGTGTTAGAGCTTGATAGATGTTGGACAAAGCCCCAGAACATGTTTTCACTATCAGAGCTCAGTCTTGGAAAATAATAAATATTAATCACAACAATACATGAGAGTCCAATCCTATCCAGATTTCCAGTGCTGATGCAGCTGCAATGCAGCCCTGAAGTAAGGGAACAAATGGTCCCTTACCTTGAGGAAGCCTCCATGACTGCTCTCCCACCAAAGGATGGAGCACATGCCCCTTTGACATGGCTACATCAGCACTGGAAAATTGGATAGGATTGGGCCCTAAGACCGCCATATATTGAATTAGACTATTGTCCCATGTAGTTCAATATTATCTACACTGACTAGAAGCAATGCTCCATGATTTTAGGCAGACTTTTCCCAGCTTTACTGGAAATGCCACAGATTGAATCTGGGATTTTCTGCATTCAGATCATATTCTCTCCCACTGAGCTATGGCCTTATCTCTGAACACCTTTGCACATGTGCAATCTTTTTTTTATCCTATTCAATGAAAAGTCAATGCAGCAGGCTTTGTTTATTTGGTCAAGGCATTCAGATTAGAGAATCTGGCGTGCAAACAAATTTCGGCTCCTTTTACATTTAGGATGTAACCATGCAAGAACCGAGACAAAAGAGTGGTGCTATCTTTGATGCCTGTCTTACACAGCGACTTTCTGTAACTTGCAGGAATTGGCACAGCTAGATGGCAATGTCTGTGACACAAACATCCTTTTGCAAATGGACAACAGACGAAGTCTGGATATTGACTGCATCATCAGAAATGTTGAAGCCTGGTATCAGACGGTTGCCCAGAGAAGCAAAGAAGAAGTGAATGCTTTGTATGAAAACAGGGTAAGTTAGGAAAACAGTGCTAGCCCAGAAGTAGAGGCAACTGCTCTGCCATGATAACTGGGAAACTACTTTATGGTGAGAGTGAGAAAGAGCCCAGATTGGTTCCATAGAATTTTCACTAATGTTTGGGTCAAACACTAAGAAGAAAGCTTCAGATTAGCTTTTGCTTTAGCTGAAATGTAGTCACAAACTCAGTACATGCAGAACCCCTGATCAAAATAATTGTTAGTCTCTTAGGACCTGTAAACACATAAGATCCAATGAGGTTGTATTATTCAATTGTGGGGGTGAAACTGCAAAGGTAGGCAGCTATTGCTCTTTGGGAGGAGCTTCCATTGGCTTTCAGTGGAAGCTGTCCACCAACAGTTGTGGGGGAAGACCCACAATTAGGATCAAAATATAGTTTGGGCAAGCTGTCTGGAGGCCATTCCTTGACAAAGGACTAAGGTATGTGTAGCATGTAGACAGATATATTTATTCAATATTTTAGTCTGCTGCATAAAGCATTGATCAAAACTTAGTGACGGCAAAGTATTTTGCCATGTCCTGGCTTAAGTATGTTTCAAGGATCCTCCTCCCAAGCTTATTATTGATTAATACAACCATACTCCTATAAGACTTTACATGTTTAGAGACACAATTTGGCTTTTTGGAAAAGAAAGGTGGCTCCCCTCGAAATTTCTCAGATGTTTTACCTAAGAAGAAAGTTCCTGATTGGCTTTTGCTGAAATATTTTGCTGCTTTGTCACACTCTATATATGTGCGGAACCCCTGATCAAAATAATTGGTAATCTTATTGAAACTTTGGATAGCTTTCAAAATTAATCAAATGCTTCACCCAAGGAGGAACCCCGCAAATTTCAAGTGGCAGTACTTCTATTTACATCCTTCTTGTTTATCCTTTCAGTTCCAAGCGCTTCAGCTACAAAGAGGTAAATACACAGATGATCTGAAGATCAACCAGCACGAGATTGCAAACCTGTCCCGGGTGGTCCAGAAGTTGCAGAGTGAACATGACAATGTTAAAAAACAGGTAGGCGAGATTGTGACAAGTGTTATTTCCTATTTGCGACCTGATGATTTTGCAACAGTGTCAATGTCATATTCAGTCCAAAAAATTAGGTCTAAGCCCAGTAGTGTACCGAGGGTGGGGGTGGACTGCCCAAGGTGTCAAACCCTACCAGGATGTCAAATCCACCAATTAGACCTGGGCTCCCCTCTGTGATCCCAAGGTGGAGGCCAGGTCTACCCTTCAAGCAGCTGGTAGACCTAGCCTTCTTGGGGAGAAGGAAATCTCAAGGCAGAGGCCAAATTTATAGCTTTGAGCAGCCCGCCCAGGTGTCAGCAACCTGGGTGTGCCACTGCCTGAGCTTAAACTATGTGTTACTTTCCCCTTTGCATTGTTCAAATAGCCCCAATGCATTTTTCACGACTTCCCCATTTGATATTTCTCCTCTTCTTTCTGCTCTTAATTTACTTCCCTTTCCATATACTTAAGTTATCTTGCCCAGTGTTATATATCTTATTTTTTCACTTTGCATCAACATTCCCTTTGTTCTGCTGACACCTTTCTACTCACCAAGGTTAAGCTCTGTGTCCCTGCTCTAGGGCGCAATCCTAACCAACTTTCCAGCACTGACTTAGCTGTGCAAATAGAGCGTGTTCTGCATTCTGCAGTTGCGGGGGGGGGGCAATCAAGGAGGCCTCCTCAAGGTAAGTGAATGTTTGTTCCCTTACCTCAGAGCTGCATTGCCCTTACCCCAGTGCAGGAAAGTTGGTTAGGATTGCACCCTTAGTCGTTCATGTTCTATATTCCAATTTGTCTTTATAACGAAGTCTGAAGTCCCAGCTTTCTGACTTGGCTTCTCTGATCACCACCCCCTCCAGTCTCCAACTCATTTCTGCCACAGTCCCCTGATTTCACAGATTGTGAACCTGCAGACAGGGTATGAATTTTTATACAAATGTATAGAAAATGCTTATGGTTTTTCCTCCACTATAATTAATACACATGATCAAATATGATGCCCTGAAATAGACACTGTTGTCCTGTTAATTACAACTGCTAAATATCCAGTGCAGTAGTAAACATTATATGGAGTTTGTCTGATAGCTTCCATGTTGCTAATATCTCCTGAGGCTGTAGTAAGGGATGGAAGTGCTGGTGGAGGGTGCACAAGCCTCAGAACTCTTCTGAAAGTTTCCATCATTGAAGATCCCTTCAGCACAACCTCCAAATTCCTCTTCATTTCCACAACGTTTGGATTTTGTACAGTAGCTAGTGAATTTGGATTCTCCTTTTCATAAGAGAGAATCAGGGGGGGAAACACATTTGAGAATGCCATTTCCCCTTAAATCAATCCATATTTATTTTCCAACAGGTTGATACTTTGCAAACAGCCATTTGTGATGTTGAACAGAGAGGAGATTGTGTTCTTAAAGATGCCCGGGATAAGCATCTTGACTTGCAGACTGCTCTCCAGAAGGCCAAGGATGATCTAGCGGGCTTGCTGAAGGATTACCATGAGCTTCTGAATACCAAGTTGGCTCTGGATATTGAGATTGCTACATATAGAACACTGCTGGAGGGAGAAGAGAGCAGGTGACTATGAATTATGCTAAAGATGAACACATGCAACACAATCCAAGCAATTCTAAGGAAGATTCTTTTAGCCTTCTCTGAAATCCCTACAAATGTCAGAAACCTTGTATTTGACCCGGTTTTCCTTCTAGGCAAATTTTTGCTTCAGGAAAATTTACTGGCCACTCAGTTAAGGTGGCTTGATTCTGATAATCCTATCCAACTTTCCCATGCTAATGCAGCTGCAGTGTAGCCCCAAGCTAAGGGAACAATCATTCCCTTATTGAGAGGAGGCCTCCATGATGCTGCACATGCCCCTTCGGCAGTGGCGTAGCATGCCTTGCCCCTACCCAGGGCAAGGCACGCGTTTGCGCCCCACGCCGTGATGTCATGACACCTTGCATCATGATGTCAGGGGCGGGGCTTCCGTGCATCCCCCTCAGCTTCAATTGAAGCGGGGGGGACGCACGGCGCGCTCTGGACGGGCCGCTCTAGGCGCCACGCGACGTCTCCGTGGTCTGGGCGACTTCCCCGGACTATGGAGGCCTAGAGCGGCCCGTCCAGAGCGCGCCCTTTCTAGACGGGCCGCTCTAGGCGCCGCGCGACGACTCCGTGGTCTGGGCGACTTCCCCAGACCACAGAGACGTCGCATGGCGGCGGCGGCGGCCAGGGCGGGCGGCGCGCCAACGGTGCCCCCCCTTATGGTGCCCCAGGGCTCGTGCCCTATGGTGCCATACCCTCCCTACGCCACTGCCCTTCGGCATGGCTGCATCAATGCTGGAAAGTTGGATAGGATTGGGCTCTAATAGGGAGTCTTTTTTAAAGCTTGCAAGGGTCAGATTTGCATATTTATGATTTTACAAAAGTAAGCCTGTTGCTGTATAAATGGGGAGCTCAGCTGATTGTGAGCTTCCCCATTAAAATGAATGGCGGCTGTGCAAGGTATTGGTATATCACCTCATGCACTTCCATTTTACTACAGTGAAGTTGCACCGGAGAAGTTCCTGATAGTTTCTGCCTGGTGGAATCTGTAATCAAGATAATCTCATACAGAAGTAATCAATTGTCTTTTTCTCCTTTTCCCTATTAGGATATGCACAGGAAATCTTGTCTCAATAGGTAAGTGTAAAGCAGTTACACTGTACAGTATGGACAATCCTTACAAGTCCCCTTAGAACTAACATGTATGTCATGCATGTACATGCACACACATGCATAGAGAGAGGGGGGCATGCCCACATGCAGACGTACTTGAGCATGTTGGGAAATATTGCACTGATTTTCCACGCACACAAACGTTGCACACACACACACACACACACACTCATACACTCATGCCAGTGTGCAAAGTCTTTCATGCAGCAACAAGTTTGCTAACATACTTTCGGAAGATGGAGGCATTAGAATACATTACTGAATTACTTCTGTAATATGATTGCCCCCAAGATGGCAAATCATTGTAAACCGCTTTGTGAACTTGTGCTGAAAAGCGGTATATAAATATTGATTGATTGATTGATTGATTGATTGATTGATTGATTGATTGATT
>JAJKFI010000076.1:5900587-5945261 GCA_029204185.1 Lerista edwardsae
ATTGATTGATTGATTGATTGATTGATTGATTGATTGATTGATTGATTGATTGATTGAGGTGGGGTCTGAACTGAGCTGTGTGCATGTGTGAAGCACAATTTTCACTTTCTGAATACGTGCTTTTCTTTGCAGATGTGGTCAGGCCTCCCTTTGTCGGAGGCGCAGCTGCATTCCCGGCTTCCTATGGATATGGTGGAGGTCATGGAAGATACAGAAGGAGCTTCAGCTCCAGAAGCGTGGGCCATGGGCAACCCTCTAGGGCTGGAGGCCGCGCTGCAGCTACAGGGCATTCCTCTGCAGATGCAGAGTTCTACACAGGAACAAGACAGGACTCTAGGAATGCGTCCTATGCTGTGGGTAAACAAAATACCCCTGGAGATATTGACAGCTCCTCGACAGCAGGTGTGAGCGTACACTGTGGCCCAGGTGGAGGATTCAGTTCGGGAAGTGCACAAGGATCAGCTGCCAATGTAGGGAAGGGATGTGCCTCTGGAACTATCCTAGACAGTAGCCCAGACGGAGGCTACCTCTCTGGGGGCTGTGCCCCAGTTGGTGCCATAGCATTTGGATCTGGGACTGGAGGATTGGGGCCCAGGATTGCTCCTATAGCTGTGGGCTGCAACCCTGGATGTTTAGGAGGAGGTGGAAGTATAGGGGTTCCAGCTGTGGGCATCCCAGCTGTAAGCTTTCCAGCTATGGGTGTCCCAGCTGTAGGCATCCCAGCCATGGGCGTCCCAGCTGTAGGTGTTCCAGCCATGGGTGTCCCCGCTGTAGGAGTGGGTGCCCCTGTGGGTGTGTGTTATCCTGGAGCTGTAGGAGCTCCTGTAAATGTCTGCTATCCTGGAGGTGTTTGGGCTCGTTAGAAATACTGCAGCGTAAAGATCTTTGCACAAACACAATTTTTTTTTTTGAAATACCGTGTTCTAGACAAAGCAGCAGCAATTAGAGTCCCCTCCAGTGCCATAGAAATGCAGGTGTGGGTCATGATTTGATTTTTTACATTTTACCACCCTGACGGAGCGATCCTAAAAAAAAAAAACTCTTGGGCTGACGCAAGCCACTTGCGCAGGCCCAGCACTGTCACGCACGTGGGAGCAGCTGACACCTACCCTGGGGTAATGGGGCAAACGTGCTCTTACCCTGGTTCCAGTAGCCTCCTAATCTGCGCTGGGTACAGCACAGGCCTGCCTGCCTGCCTGTCCCAGCACAGGTTGGGGTTGCACCCCAGTGCTTTTTGGAAATGGTTACGTATCTGCATTCCAGCGTTTCTGTTAAGCAAAGCATGTGCTTTTGACTTCCATGTGCTACACTACTACCATACCCACCACCTTTGCTCTTGGTATTTTTTGACAGTCCATGATACTTACCCTTTGTCTCAGAAACCATTTTTCCTCCCGAACTAATTTTAAAAGAGGAACCAATGCATAGACTTTAATAGATGGGACTGAATTAAGACATATTTAATCTCTAACAGTTAAAAAGAGCTTTAACTAAGGGCACAATCCAATGCCCTCCATTCAGCCGATGCAATGTGCTTGCGACGGCCCAACATCACTAGCGCCAGTGGTGTCATTCAAATGATTTAGGAACAGGAACTCACTTTTGATTGGCACTTGTTGGGAACCCGGAACCAGCCACGGAGCCCGTTAGGATCCGGAACGCCCGTTCTGGTCCGTTCCCCCTGAATGACATCACTGACTAGCGCTGACGTGGGGGCGCCAACTGGCACCCCCGCGTCAGCACTATGGCTCTTGGGCCGATGCTAGCGGTAGCGTTGGCCCAAGGAGGCTGGTGCAAGATCGCGCTAAGCCACCTTTCCGCCAGCTGAACTCGCTGGCGCAAGGGCGGTTCTGGGAGGAGGGAGGAGGGTGGGAGGGAAGAACTGGGGGGCAGGTAGGCCACATCCAAGGCTCTGCCCCCAGGCCACACGGCCCCAATTCAGGCTGAGCTGCTTCCTTGGCTCTGATCCAAGGAACCCTATGGGGAGCCAGGAGCCTCCCCTAGGACAAGGAGGCTCCCCTAGGATTGCGCTCTAAACCATATGATGTAACAGCTATTACAAGGCTGTTTGTAGCTAAAAAAAACAACAGATTTTCATTTCTTTCTTATGTTTTGATTCGCGTCCTCCTCTTATACTGTGCGAAGTCATTTGAGCCAGTGTAACTGGAGAACCAGATTAGCATAGGGGGAAAAAATCAGGCGATTGCATGCAAAACATAACTTCTGAAGTCAGGATGTACAAGATTAACAAACATTCAGGTAATGAGTTAATAATTTGTATTACAAAATGGGTGGGGGTGCAGGTTATAGAATTGATTAGCAGGGAATGTGTAATTATGGAAATTGGGAAATGGGAAATCAATAAGTATATAAGTGCAGTGGGAAATGACTGGTGTCTACTGAGATGAGCCAAGAAGACCAGCTTCCTGACCCTCTCTAATCCCCCCCACACACACATACCAAAGGCTTCTGAATGCTGAAACTTAGAAACTTCTCTCACTGTTTCTATGGGGATTAAAGACCTGTCTGTTTAAATAACCTTAAATCAGAGCTGGTGTTCTCAGGGTTCTATTAGTTCTACTAATTCTGTGCTAGCTAGTCTGTTTCTACACAATTTTGTAAGATAAGAGGGTTAGTTACTGTGCAATCCTATGCACGTCTACTAAAAAATAAACTATATTCCATAGGGCTTAATCCCATGAGTGTATAGGATTGCAGCCCTAGTTATATATAAGCAGTAGTTATGTTATTCATAGCAAATAGTTTTCCTAACACATTCCACATGTGGAGTTCACTGTGTGAGATGAAGAAGCCTTTTTCCCTTCCTTTTTTGATCACTATTGACAATGTACTAAATTAAAATTACAAACTCTGTGCTTTATAAAGAGGTTGATGATCCCGGATTTTGGGCCTCCAGCTGAAGAATGTGGGGCTGGTGGACATTTTTCATCTCATTGCAAACAATTACAGCATTACACTAGGCTTTGCTAATTGTCAAAAATGCCTGTTTCTGCTGTCCTCTACAATAAAATGCATGAAAAATCAAATGATTGTCAGTGTTGCCTCATGGACTAAAAAGTAGTCAGTAGGATTGTTCATAGGAACACACTACAGCAAATTTAGGGCACATTTGCAATTCCTAAAATTTCACAAAGCAAATTGGAAGCTCTGAATTTTGAAACAAAAAAGTCAATATAATTAAACTAATCATATTAAGAGCGTAATCCTAACCTGGAGTTAGGCCAGCACAGTTAGGCTGGCACAAGGGCCACCGTAAAGTGTGTTTGGATCACTCTCTGACTCAGGAAAGATGGCGCAGGTCTGTGTGTTGGCTTCTCTGACTCCGAGAGTGGGTCCGAACCTGCTTTACGGTGGCCCTTGTGCTGGCCAAACTTTGCTGGCCTAACTCCAGGTTAGGATTGCGCTCTCAATATCACATTGTCAAATGTTCAGACTTTTACATTTGTTCCCTCCCCTCTCAACTCTCTACCTAAAACCCTTAAAAACACATACAAAATATACATTCAATTTATTTTTAAGTTAAGATTTGAGGTAGAAGCAGCAACCATGAGAATTTCCTCCTCCTTTAAACCTTAACTTCAGGAAAAGGCTAAAAATCTTTTTTTTTAAATGAGTCTCAACCCTGAAGGAATTTGCAACAACCGTTTCCAAAACAGTTTCTATAGTTGCATTTTCTGGGATCAAAGAAGGAAAATGTGTGTATGGAAGAAGCGGTCCACTAGCTTAGCTGGAGCTTTTCCTCTGCTTTTTCCTTCTCACTGGTTGCTACTTCTTGAAGAAAAGCTGTTCTTCATTAGGTAAGCAGTGGTTTTCAACCAGTGTGCCATGGCACAGTGGTGTGCCATAAATGGTCCACAGGTGTGCCGCTGGAGTTTGGGGGAGGGTTGTATAAATAGGGCCATTTGCGGAGTTTGAGGGAGATCATTCTTTAGCCTGTTGTTTGGATCGGGTGTGTTATTCTGTGTAAGCTTACGCTAATGCATTTTATTTGTTATTTGTATATCTCAGTACTCGTTTTTTTAAATGATAAAAGATATGATTTAAAAATTGTTGGTGTGCCTTGCAGAGACGAACCAAGCGCCGAGTGCACCCCTGGCAGGGCGACGAAACCGTGCCCCCTGCACGTCGCCCCACCCCCATGCGTTGCGCAGCCACGCCTCCCTGTGCCCGGAATAGCTCCATTTTGGAGCAAAACGGACACCAGGGAGGGCGGGAGGGCCAAACAGTGCAGGTTAGCACGCAGTTTACTCTGTGCAATGGTGTCCCTCCGCTGCCGGCGCCCGTGGCTCGCGCCACCCCGGGCTGCACTCACACTCCGCCTCTGGTGCCTTGACAATTTTAGTGCCTTGTCTGTGTGCTATGAGATGAAAAAAAGTTGAAAACACTGAGGAAGAGAAGATGTACCTCAGGAGAGCCACAGGTGCTGTCTCCTTAACTCATTATTGTGCAGGGTGGGAGGCAAGAATCAAAACTGTTACACTATTCCCACAACACAGACAGAAAACTGAACACAAAACAACCCAAGTATTTAAAAAGACTGAAAACTGAATATTTTAAAACCCATCCCTTTGAAAGTGGGTGGGCTGCAAATTTAACACAAGGTGGAAAGCTAAAATCTGGCACATAATACAAGATACCCCACTGATTAGAAAAGTCTGAAGACAGGACGTATTTACCTTTAGAACTGAAGAAAAGCCTTGCTGAACCAAGCCAAAGTCTTATCTAGTTCAGCCTCTTGTTTCCAACTGTGTCCTACCAGCGATTTCTGGAATGCCTACAAGCAGGAAAGGCAGGTCTCACCTGCTGATGCGCCCCTGCAACTGGTATTCAGAGGCATGGGGCAGCTGTACCCAGGGGTAATCCAGGGGTAATTGACCATGAATTTGTCTGGTCTCCTTTTAAAGCCATCCAAGCTAGCGGCCACAGGCAAACCAATCCTAACCTGCACTGGAACAGGCCGGCCGGCAGCAAGCAGCAGCCTCTCCAGGAGGGCCAGTAAATTAGCTGGCGCAAATGCAAGCAGCCCAGGGTGAGCTGACTTGGCTGAAGATGTGGATAGGATATGGCCTAGTTTGCCTATCCCATCCACCTCCCCGGGCCAGTCCCCCCCCCCCGTTCTGCCTTCCCTCCGCTATCTCTCCAAATCCCTGCTCCAGCCTCCCTAGGCCAGCACTTCCCCCACTCACAGGGCTGATGCGTAGGCTGGATTTGGCCTATGGGGGCTGATGTGACTGCTTGTGCTGGCCCAGTATCCTCCCCGAGTGGGACAGTTGTGCCTTATGGCATGTTTGTGACTTTTCTAGGCTAGCACAGGAGACATGTGCTGGCCTGAGGATTGAGCCCTTAAACTATGCATTCCTAAATCTACCACCAGTCCTAGCAACTGGAGTTAAAGCACAGACAAGAAGTTTGAAGGAACCAAGGACAGGCCTATGTGTGCACTTTCCAGCTGCCACCAGCCAGCAGCAAATGCATATGCTTATAGGTTCTGAGCTGTCTGTGACAGCTCAAGAGAGAGATCTTGGAGTGCTGGTGGACAATTCAATGAAGGTGTCGACCCAGTGTGCGGCAGCAATTAAGAAGGCCAATTCCATGCTTGGGGTCATTAAAAAAGGGGTTGAGAATAAAACAGCCAATATTATCATGCCATCGTACAAAGCGATGGTATGGCCGCACCTGGAATATTGTGTACAGTTCTGGTCGCCACACCTCAAAAAGGACATAGTGGAGCTGCAAAAGGTGCAGAAGAGAGCGACAAAAATGATTACGGGGCTGGGGCACCTCCCTTACGAAGAAAGACTGCAGAGTTTGGTGCTCTTCAGCCTAAAAAAAAGACGCCTGAGGGGGGACATGATTGAGACATACAAAATAATGCACAAAAGGGATAGAGTCAATAGAGGGATGTTCTTTTCCCTCTCTCAAAACACCAGAACCAGGGGGCATCCGCTAAAAGTGAAGGTTGGGAGAGTTAAAACAGAAAAAAGGAAGTACTTTTTTACCCAGCGGGTAGTTAATCTGTGGAACTCTTTGCCACAGGAGGTGGTGATGGCATCTGGTCTAGATGCCTTTAAGAGGGGATTGGACAGATTTCTGGAAGGAAAGTCCATCGTGGGCTATAGGCAATGATGGATTGTGCAACCTCCTTACATTAGTAGTAGGCTACTTCAGAGTACTGGGTGCAAGGGAGTGGCAACAGGATGCAAGAATCTTATTGTCTCATGCCTCCCTGGGGCCCCTGACAAATTAATTTCTTGAAGATTAAGATGACAGCAGCATTAAAAGAGAATCAGAGATTGTCTGCAACCTCCCAGATCAAACGCCAGCCTAATAATAATGTCTTGACCTGGCACCTAAAGGCAAGGAGGAAGGGAGCTTGCCAACGAGCACTGCAGTGCCTGCACAGAAACAGAGCTGGCCACCACCCAGGCACTGCTCAGGGGAGGAAGTCACAGTGTTCCTCTGCAAGGAACACAACAAAAAGGTCACCCAATGCTTTGAAAATTAAAAGGATTAAGGAGATTACCAGAGGTGTTTGTTTCTGGTGAGTAAGACTAGGGTTACAGCCCAAGTCTTACTGAGCACAAGAGGCTGAGCAAAATAAATGACACCTGTTTTCAATCAATTCTACCAATAATAATGCTGCATATTTTTGCAAGTACCCATGTATCAGCCGTATCCACGTGGAAATAGGCTTCCACTCACAAAGTTGCACATAGTTTCCCAAGACCCTGCTAGAATACCAGCCTTAATGCTGATCAGTAGTTTGGGAATGAAAGCAAGGCAGAAGAGTAGCAAATGGTGGGTGTCCCAGTAAGTACAACAGACACAGCTATGTATTGTGTAAGTGTCTCCTCCCCCTTGCCATCAGAGCCATTCAGGGCAGCGATGGCAACATGCAGGTGCTTGCTGATTGGTTCAGTGGGCACCTGAGTGTGCTGTTGGTACCTGAAATGGCTC
The DNA here is from genome assembly GCA_029204185.1 of Lerista edwardsae. Lineage (NCBI taxonomy): Eukaryota > Metazoa > Chordata > Lepidosauria > Squamata > Scincidae > Lerista > Lerista edwardsae. Next base: position 5,907,566 of record JAJKFI010000076.1, read on the forward strand.
TGATGGTGAGGGGGAGGGGACATTTACACTGCATGTTGTGGAACCTGCCCCCCCCCCACTTTGGCAACTTTACTGAAGCAGGGGGAACTGGATTGGATTAGTTCCCCTAGGCCTTGCCCCATCAAGACTGCTGATAGGCACCATTCCAGCTTTTTCTAATAGCCTATCCAAAGCTAGAATGACACAACAAATTCTGCCAGCTTCTCCATCCCCATTTTATGAGCATATATGGCAGCCCTGCCCCATGTGGACCCCTCTGCCAGCACTGCTTCAGAAGCTACAAGTAAAGGTGGAGAGAGTCCTGAGGGCTGAACAGGTTCCTCTTCTGTTCCCAAGATCTTCCCACCTGTCCTGTTTTGAAGAAATGCAGAGGAGACAAGGAAGTTGTGCTCCTCTTGCCAACGGTCTCCTTCCTAGCATCTTGTTCTCATCTCTTCCCAGATGAGAACAGCATCTTGGTGGCCCAGACTTCCTCCTTCCTCCTCCAGCTGCATGACTACAATTTTCAGCAGCAGCCCTGAAAGACGAAGTGAGCTGCCCCAGCCCATCCTCCTCTTGGTGAAAAAAAGGATGGGGCAGTGGCCTAGCAGAGTGCAGACTGGGGGGGGGGCAGTGGGCAGGTGGGAGGTGCAAGGCCTTCCCATGCCAGTTTTTCTCCTGGTCCAACTGCTCAGCAAGCCCGTATTATCTCTTTGGGATACGATGGAAGAATCAGCCTCATACCTCCGCAAGTCCTCATGTTGCCAACGTACCAAAGTGCAGCCATCTTAAGACTTTTGTTTAAGGTCTCTTGTCTAAAGTTGCTAAAGTATGTAACTTGTTTCCCTCTTTGCTCTCATTGTTCTCACTCAATGCCCCCCATGTAACTTTCTCTATCCAGTGTTGCTAATTCTCACAATAGATAGAGAACTGGCTCAAGCTAGCAGAGCTTCCTCGTTCCCTTCCTTATCAAAATGGTCACGGGATATTCTCAAGGCCCAGTCAACACAGAGCTTCTCAGGTCCACAGCCCCGGTGTAATTTTCCACCAAGCAGCAGGTTGGAGGAGGAAGAGGAGGGTGGGGTTATAAAAATGTTTGCAATCTGTATTTTTTTTGCCTTTTCCCCTGCCTTTCCAGGGAGATTGGTCGGCCTGCGCGGGTGTAATAAACATGATCCTCATACTCTCTCGTTTGGTTGTTTGCCTTTTTAAATATTTTCCCGCGATAGAAACCATTTCAAGCCGATTTTCGGCAACACTCATTTATTAAAGTTGTTTCATTCAACACTGTCTCATTTTAACGTTGGTCAATGGCTCTCAGCCATCTGGCATCTGTGTGCGCCAGGGCTGCACTTTGAAGGGCTATCAGTAGCCTCTTCTGGGTCATGCCAGGCCCTCAACCCACTTCCTTGGCCTTGTTGCTAGTGGCAACTATCTCAACCAGCTATTTATGGGAGTGGCCGGTGTGGATTTGCTGGCCACCATTTGGAGCTCGGTAAGGATTTTTTTCTTCGCTGTGTTCCCAGAATGGCCATGAGCAAGGGTAAGGCTTCACTGTGATGACAGGAGGTGTACCCAAAACAACCTCATGCAGCTGCCTGGCTCAAGGGCAATTGGGATGGGAGGCAGCCTGGGACACTGATTGCTTCATGGACTCTGGGACTGATGCTGCCAGGAGCCTCCTTGGCACCACTAGCAGAGGATAGTTGGGAGAAGAACAGTTGGAAGATGGAAGCCAGGCTCTGAGCCGGGGTGGAGTCACCTAAGTCAAGCAGGCTGTGAGAGGAATGACCTCCTAGCTCTCACCTTAGAGTATGCCCCAGTAGTGTTCACTCTGTAGGAGAAGAGAGGGGAAAGGGAGTGGGCTCAAGGACATAAGAAGAGCCCTGCTGGATCAGGCCACAGGCCCATCTAATCCAACTTCCTGTATCTCCAGGTGGCCCATCATATGCCTCAGGGAGCACACAAAAAAACAAGGCACCTACATCCTGTTGCTACTCCCTTGCACCTCACATTCTGAGCTAACTTATCTTGTTGCACATCACACAAGTTAATGCATTAAACTGTGGCCCTTATTTCCAATCCATAATTATTGTCCTCAGGGAGTAGTCAAGGAGTAGGCAGGGTGGAGCAATGCACCAGGGCTTCTCCTACAACAAGAGTGATAATGTCTTCATTAGGAGTGTTGAGGTGCTGCCTTTCAAATCTTTTTTGAAAGACCTTTTCTGAGAAGCATCAAGTTCAGCAGGAGGCAAATAAAGTTATTTTGCCTCGGGGCCAAAGCACTAGTGAGCCCTGCAGGTGGATGATAGAGGAGAAGGAGGGAAGGAGAAAGTGGAAGGAAAGAGGGCTGAAAGTAGAGCTGGATCATTATGTCCCAGGAAGGGAAGTGAGGTCTTGTTTGCTTCCTTTCATTGGATGGGGGAAGCCAGGACCCACAGGTGGTGGAAGTAAGTAGAACTTACTTTGGGGTAAACATTCATCATATTGCACTAGTACATTTTTCAATTTTTATAGATTTATTTTTATCTAATGCAACCCTGTCCAACAATTTAGGATGAAATGAGCTCTATTTTTAATTTTTTTTTAAGTTTTAATCTATACATATAAAGAAGAACATGTGCGTGTGTATGTGTGTGTGTGTGTGTGTGTGTGTGTGTGTGTGTGTGTGTGTGTTCCGCATAGGCTCCGCAATGCCTGGAGCGATTGGCACCAAACTTGGCACGTGCATGCTTTACGGCCTGGCAACAAACGCTGCGGGGGTCAGGCCCCCCTCGCGCCCCCTCGCATGAAAACGGTCAAAAATGGCCAAAATTGGCCTCAAATCTGTAGTTTCCAGGGTCACCGGGATGAGTGGCAACACTCCCGACACCGTCGGAGTCCAGGTTCCCCCCCCCCTCAGCATGGGGGGCGAGAAGGGGTGCAAAACAAAACGTCGGCCATGCCCTGCTGGAATGCCTGGAGCGATGCGCACCAAACTCAGCACGCATATGCCTTGCGGCCTGGTGACAAACACTGTGGGGAACAGGCCCCCATAGCACCCCTAGGGGTGAGGGTACGCAGGGGCCCCCATGTGAAAATGGTTGAAAGTGGCCGAAATTGGCGTTGAATCCGGAGTTTCGGGGTCGCCGGAACGAGTGGTGATGCTTCCGACGCCGTTGGAGTCTGGGTTTGGCCCCCCTCGGCATGGGGGCAAGAAGGGGTGCAAAACAAAACGTCCGCCATGCCCTGCTGGAACACCTGGAGTGACGCGCACCAAACTCGGCACGCACATCCCTTGCAGCCTGGTGACAAAGACTGAGGGGGTCAGGTCCCCCTAGCACCCCGGGGGTGGTGGTGCACAGGGGCCCCCGCATGAAAACAGCTGAAATCGGCGCTGAATCCGTAGTTTCCAGGGTTGCCGGGACGAGCAGCGATGCTCCCGATGCCGTTTGATTCCCAGCTCGACCCCCCTCGGTGTGGGGGGCCCAGAAGGGGTGCGAAACAAAACGTCCACACTGATCCGCTGGAACATCTGGAGTGATTGCCACCATACTCACCATGCGTATGCGTTACGGCCTGGCAACACACACTGCGGGGGCATGACCCCCCTGTCCACTCCAGGGGTGGGGGTACGCAGGGGGCCCCACTTGAAAATGGTCGAAATTCACACTTTTCGAGATCGCTAAGCTGATTGGTGACAGTCTCGATGACATTTCTTACCCGGGTAACACCGGGTACCAAAAAGCTAATACAGAAATAAAAGGCAGGGAAAAATCAATGGAAATTGTCTTTGTCTAGGTGAAGAAATTAAAAGTTGATTTATTTACAGCACACTCCTATGCATGTTCACTCATAAGTAACTCCCATTAAGTTTCATGGGACTTACTCCACTGATAGTCATGGACTTCATTCATCATGTTTGTTTGTGGTTAGTTCATTAAGGGCATAATCCTATCCAACTTTCCAGCACCAGCGCAGCTGAAATAACAAGGTAAGGGATCAAATGTTCCCTTACCTTGAGGACATCTCCATGACTTCCCCACCACCACCGAATGCAGCACACACCCCATTGGGATGGCTACATCAGGGCTGGAAAATTGGGCAGGATTTGGCCATTAGCCTGTTCACGATGGCTTTCAAACTTTCTCAGGAGTCACTAACAATAATTCCTTCCTGCGTAACAATAATTCCTTCCACTTATAATTCCTTCCTGAGTTTGTGTTGTTGATTTGATCTTGACATAAAGAATATGCTGTGGATAATGGTTTGCTCCATCACATGACAACCCATGATTACTGTTTATATTGCATGAGATAAGACGTTCAAATACAACCATCCCATGAAAGAAGATCAGATCAACATGTCCATTTGCAAAGCCAACCAAAATTGGGCATATTAAAGAACTGTCTACACATTATACTTAGTCTGCAAAATGAAAAAGTATTGCTAACTACAGAAACTTGCCTGCCCTTGAAATCCTCCCATATTTTGCCCAAGGAAGAACCTCTAAATTCATTAATTCATTTGGATAAAATTAAGTGACCATTTAAGAGTTGATGCCAGTGCTATAGTCAGATAGTACCTCCTACCACACCACCCCCCAGGCTCTCCCTGCATTTTCCATTTTCATTTATAAGGAAAAATGTGCAATCAATATCCACTATAGAGTATGAAGTATACATGCTCCCAGTGCTCACTGTAAAAAGGATCTAGTTCTGACTAATGAGCGCACTGGGATAACTGGCAAGCACACAGAGCTCAAGCCTATCATTCTCTGCCTACCCCTGCTGGTGTGTCTGCACCAAAAAGGAGCATGCTGTATCAGGGGCGAGGATTGGGTGATTTTGAAGGGGGAAAACGATTTAAATACCCTCCATAAGCCTCCCACTCCACAATGGGTCTCCTTGGACCAGGGTTGACCGTATAGCTGGCGCAAGTCCAGGGAGAGAAAGGGGTAGGGATGCTGCCGACATAGGGGATAGGATCTGATGTGCACAATTGCTGCCTGATCCACCCCCTTCTGCAGCCTTCCCACCCACCCCACCCACTGTGGTTTCACCCTCTCCTTGCCTTATCTGCTCCAGCAGCTGTGGCAGGGTCCAGCGATGGATGGGGGAGCAATACCGCATCTCAAGATGAGGCAGCACTCCCAAAGTGGCCCAAAATGGCTCCCAAAACGGTCCTCTGAGCTCTCTGCACACTGTTGGTGGCCATTTTGTGATGAAAGAACCATTCCACTGTCCCAAAGCACTCTGGCCAGCAGCCCAATCTTACTTAGGGTTGGGCTGTAAGTCTTGTTTTTAAAATACAAAATTACGTTTCATGTTATTGGTGTCTAAGCGAACACCTTCCATTATTTAAATTACAATAGAACAACAAATAACTGTAAAACATATTAGGCCACCTGTATTTACGTGTCGGCAGTTCTGTAATGACTCCCTGCCCCTGTAGGCTTCCTCACCACCAAACGTCTAGCCACGTGGTAGGCTGCAACTTGTGCCAGTCTTGCCAAAGCCTCTTTTTTCCCCCTTTAGATTCCCTCTGCATTCCTCAGATGTTTTACACAAGAAACCACTTTGTGTTTTGCTTCTTTAGGTTCACTGGCGACTCTAATTATATGCTTATAAAATGGAGGGTGCTGTGAACAGACGCCGTGGCTGATGGTACCTGTTACAGTGGGCGTAATCTTATGCAGCGCCAGAATGGCGAGGCTGACTTGGCAGTGCCATATCCGACGGGAGAGGCTGGATCCCCCCCATGGCAAGGGAGCGTGCACTCCCTTACCATAGGGGAGGCTCCAGCCTCCTCTATGTGCTCCTCGGATCTGCGCTCACTAAAGAGTGGGCGCAGATCTGAGGAGACCCTGCAGCCAGAATTGGGGCCTCGCGGCCGGGCTTAGGATGTAACCCTATGGCCACCTCCCGAACCCGCCCACATCTTGCCCCAGTCCCGCCCCCAGCCTCTCTCCCACCAATCCCCATACAGATATGGGACAGAGCCTCCCTTGCGCCATCTGGCTTCGGCTTCAGAACATTAGCGCTGACACGGGGGCGCTGCTTGGCACACCCGCATCAGAGCTAATGACGTAGCGCTGATGCAATGATGCTGCATCAGTGCTACGTCCTTTATACGATTGCGCTGCCTGACTGTGTAATGCCCGGAGCAGTTTTATCATCTGGGTCCCCAAACTCAGTGAAGTTTCTATACCAGATTCCCAGCATCAATGAACAAGGGTAGTGTACTACCCCAGAAGTCTCCAGGCACTCCCTTCCTGGGTTAGTGGGGTGTGTGTGTGTGTGTGTGTGTGTGTGTGCGTGCGTGTGTGTGTGTGTGTGTGTGTGTGTGTGTGTGTGTGTGTGTGTGTGCAATAATTTTTTCACTTCATTATTCTGTTTGCTTTCATTCTTGAAACTGACATTGTTTTCACTTCATAAATTTCATTTCATTTCATGACACAGTCATTCATTTCATACATCTCATTTGTTTAGTTATTATTTACATCCCTTACACAGAGCACCCTAGACATCTGGCAGGAAATCTTTTTTTGGCTCCAAATCTTATCACCTAAAAAGTTCTATACTAGGAAATATAAATGGAGAGAACAGCTAACAGGACTTGCAAGAAATGTCTTTGCTTCTTCTTTGTTGTAGGTGAGGAAATTTCCCCTGAGATTAAGAAAAGCACTAGAGGGACTTGGCTTTTCTTTTCTCACGGTCCTGAACAACACTGGGCTTGCCCACACTGCTCTCTGGTCTGCAACATCCACCCTTCCAGGGCTCTTCATTCCCATCATGCCCAAGTCCTTAAATCGGTAGTGTAGCTGGGTGGGGGGCAATATGGTAAGTATTGCAGATGCCACAATGTGCCGTGTAAGCGACCCTCCCCACATTGTCAGAGCCATTCCAGGCAGCAATATTGGGCATACGGGGCCCTGACTAGTACATGCTGACAGCGCAGAGCACTGGGATGCGTTTTAGTACCTAGCTGGGTGGAATCAAGGTGTGGTTTTCTAGTGTGAGAGAACTTCTGATAACATAAGAAGCTTGTTAAGAGCTTGCCACCAGAACAATACTTTTGCTTGTGAGGAAGTGCAGTCCTATTTATTCAACTTGCTCTTAATCGAATGTCAAAGTTAACATTCAAATGGAAATGAATTTGCTTCCAAAAGGTTATAGTAGTTCCAAAACTACTTTCTAATACTAAATTTTCATCACATGTTCTCTAAACGCTGGTATATTTGCCGACTGTATTTTATATTTATATATGACATATAAGATGTGGCGATTAACATGAGATTAGATTTCGATATGTGATCTTTGATAGTATTACAGCCCAATCCTATCTAAAGGATGCACCAGTGGAACAGGTGTTGCTGTCACAAAGCAACCATGATTTGCAGCAGCGCTATCAGCCGGGCAAACCAGCGAGAAGACCACCAGCCTTCCCGCTGGTGGATGCTGAGAGGCCCCCCAGAGCAGGTAAACTCAACACAGGGGGTGGAATGGAATGGGGGAGGACAGGGAAGGGTAGGAGATTGGGCGGATCAGACCTGGGAGGGGGTGGGTTTGATGGCATCGGTGCACACCAAATCTAAACCTCCTTTCAAGACCTGATCTGCCTGCATGGAGCAACATGGACTTGTGCCAGTGATATTGCTGATGGGGGTTTGAATTGCCCCATAGCAGTTGCTGGGGCTTACCCCGGGCCAAATGTCCCCTTATCCCAGGAAGATCTCTGGCAGCTGAATATCCCCTGTGGGATGCAGTGGAAACCGCGGCACTGCCACTACACCACTACACAGGTGTTTAGGCAGGATGGTGCTGCTCATTGACACTCTACGGTATTTAGTACCGATAATATTTCATAGATGACATGCAATGATCTCTCGCTTTTTATATTATTTGACTGTTGACAGACTATGATTTTTTATATTTGGTTCCGGCCAAAAATAAAATAATATAATGTCAACAATTCTGAGGCACTCAATGTTTCAGTCCAAAACTGAATTTCCAATTTGAATTGGAATGTCTGTGAGAACTCATTTCAGCTGTAGCAAAATTGCATCCCAAAAGTTCTCTGTAGTGATTTAGGATTAAAACTTTTCTGTTCTTCATCCTCCACTTAAAAAAACAAAACATACTATACTTTTCATCTTCTTCCTCAATCAAAATACATCCTACTTAATTAACTGTGTTCTAAAAAACTTGGTCCTTGTAATTTACTGCGGAAAAACTTTGCTTATTTAGCAATTACTTTGGTCACCCAGTGCAAGATGGTTCAGGTGTGCTGGTAGTTCCTTTAAAATGACTGACAGTATTGTCTTCACATCTGGAATAACCATCACAGTTAGTAAGCAGCACAGCAAAGACCACGCCAAACTGGTAGGTAAGCATCCGAGGGCTGTTTCACCTATTGCAAGTTCATGTTTTGAACTTAAATATCATTTTCAAATACTGCTATACGTCACACACCCATGCCTAAAAGCACAATGAAGGAAGATGTTTTTGTGCCATAAGGACATACGGTCAATCCTTGTTATCTGAGGACTCCAGTCCCACAGATTCATGTATCCATGTCAATGAAAGTACAACAGATGTTGCCATATACAGTATGTGGTCTCTTTGACTCTTGGCACATTCACTGTAGCCAAGAGAAGTCTTAAGAGGCCTATCAGGCAGTCCTTGTGGCTTCTGTTCTCACAGCTTAACACCGTCTTCAGGTGTTCTCAGTGGTTCTTGCCTGAAATGCTCACTGAAATGCTAACTGGTTTACGCTGTTTCAACAATTTCAACCAGGGCCGGCTTTAAGCCAAGGTGACCGATGTTGCGTCACATCGGGCCTCACGCTTCAGGGGGCCCCGCACTAGCAGGGTGAGCATATTGCCTGTGGCTGCAGCTAGGATTTCTATGGGCTGGAAGTCAGTGGGGCGAGCAGAGCAGCTTTACTGTGGTCTCTCCCACCTGCCTCTCCCTCTGAACAGCCCAAGATGAGCCACCTGGAAGCAGTTGGCAGTGATGTTATGATAGCACCACCAACTACTACCGCATGCCATGCTTTGCATGTGGCACAAACAGCGCTCTTCTTGGTGAGGGGGGGCCCCACAGGAATGCCCCACATTGGGCCCTGCTGCTGCTAGAGCTGGCCCTGATTTCAGCAATGGCAGCAAAATGTAGTGCTAATGAAAGTGTTGGTAACACATCTTGGTGATGTAGAGCTGCCCTCGCTATCACCCAGCTCATAAAATTCAAGGTAAGATTCATGTTCATTAAGTTCAAATAGTGTTATGAAGCGGGTCCATGGGAATTCCCCCTATTAGATCCAGGATGCAGTAACCATGGTTTCCATAACTGTGTTTTTTTTTTCCAGGAACCTAATCTCAGTGGTTAATGAGAATTGATTGTACGTAACATTTTAGAAATGGGAATGAGTTGCCACAGAAACTCTAGAGGAGGCTTAAAACACAGTAAGTGAACACAGCACTGAAAATTCCTTGGTTTGTAGCATACATTTAGAGTGCAATCCTAACCAACTTTCCAGCACCGGGGTAAAGGCAATGCAGCTCTGGAGTAAGAGAACAAACATTCCCTTACCTTGAGGAGGCCTCCATGACTGCTATGCCACTCAGAGGCGGATCTAAGGGGGGGCAAATCTGTAAGTTTTGCCTTACCTTGCAGTGGAAAACACTCCTCTCCTGCACTGTTCTAGCCAATCCTCACAGGGAACAGCAACATCTTGGCGTTGCTTACTGGCTACAGCAGCAAGGGAGAGGAGGGATTTACATGGCAGGGTAAGGCTTCTTGCAAAACTTAGAGATTTGCCCCCCCCTTAGATCCGCCTCTGATTCCACTGCGGGATGCAGCACAAGCCCCACAGGCACAGCTACGTCAGTGCTGGAAAGTTGGTTATATTAGGATTGTGCCCTTATTCGCCTTCCTCTGTAGATGAAATTTTGCCCATTGTGACATGAGAAGTGAATTTGGGGGTTCCTCATCTGGTGAAAATGTAAAGCAAACAAGAGTTTTAATAAGACTACTGAAATGTCCCCAAGGAACAATTATATACATATCTAGGATTAATTCTAGCATTTATTCTGCAAGGAATTGGCCCATTTCAGATGAAAGTGGGGATATTGCACAATTTCATGCTCTCCCATTCAAAATGTCCCTGCCTCCCTCCAAAATGCATCAGGCTAGGTTCCCTTTCCTTTGGGCACAGTTTTCTATGCACCACCAGAATATTTATATACGTATTTAGGAGCATTCAATTATGTGACCTTCCCTTCCACTGGCACTGCATTCCTAGGTTGTACAGACCAGGAAGCGCTTACTCATTTGATGCATAAATTGCCTAAATTTGCTAGGCTACTGCCAATGTAAATCTTGCAGGAGTTTCTTGCTGAAAGGAACAAACTTTTTTTTTAACTGCCATCTGTGCTTACATTACGGGGGGAAATGTTAGTGGAGTCCTTAAGAAAATTCACAAGACTTATCCTTGTCTTCCCTCAACTTTAGCCAAATCATGTTCACCTTTAGGCTTCTAAAACAACAACAAAAACAAACAAAAAAACAAAAAAACAACTGTCCAGACTTGCGAGGGAGTGTGTTCAGTAGGTTCCATGTTTTTACAAAGGGGTCACGTGTTTAATAAAACTAAACCCAAACCATAGTCTAATGACTGCACTGGTGTCTGGTGCAAGGGTAAATAGGCTACCTCAGACTGCCAGATGTAGGGAAATGACAACTAGATGCAAGTCTCTTGTTGGGTGCTCCCTGAAGCATCTGGTGAGCCACTACAGGAAGCTGGACTTGATAGGCCTTTGACCTGATCCAGCAGGGATGTTCTTTTGCTAAGCATAAAAGAAATGAGGGCCCAAGGAACCCACTGAGTGAGCCTGAAGAGCCCCACACTTCTGTGTTCATTTGTGCACATATGTTACAGGATTTTAAGTACATAAGAAGATGAGATTATAAGAGAGGTCTTGCTGGTTCAGGCAATGGGCCCATATGAGAAAACTTCCTGTATCTCACAGTGGCCCACTGGATGTCTTGGATATCTTGAGGAGCACATAGAGTAGCAGGATGCCAGTGGCCTGATGCCATATTTGTGGAGCTGCTACAAAGAAGACTTGCCCCCTGGCTGCCATCTCTTTAACTTGGGACAGAGGGGGTGTTTAAAGGAAAGGGGGCACAATTTCATCCAACCGCCCAACACTTTTGTCAACATTCTTATGTTTATTTTTCTTTATTTCTGTTCACTTGGGTTTTGCAGGCATTTGCATATTTTTCTATTATTTCTTGATTATTTAGGTTTCACACGTATATTTGCCCATTTTGTATAGCTTGTAAAGAATATACACATCCAATTTCCCAGCACTGACGCAGCTGTGCCAATGGGGTGTGCGTTGCATCCTGAGGTAGGGAGGCAGGCATTGAGTCCTCCTGAAGGCTGCATTGCAACTGCATTGGTGCTAGATAGTTGGATAGGACTGGGCGCTAAGTTCATTATATTTGTCACCAGCTGAAATAAACCTGCAAGCTAAATAAGGCTATGCTTTGACATTCAGAGTGCAATCCTACACTGGAGTTAGGCCGGCATAAAATAAGCCAGCAAATGTTGGCCAGCACAAGGGCCACCATAAAGCATTTTTGGACCACTCTCGGAGTCAGGGAGGGTGCCGCTTGTCTATGTGCTGGCCTCTCTGACTCAGAGTGTGGTCAAAACATCCAAAAATACTTTACAGTGTCCCTTGTGCTGGCCAAACCTTGCAGGCTTAGCTTATGCTGGCCTAACTCAGTTTAGGATTGTGCCCTCATTCATGGTTGACTTTCATCCATGCTCTGGTCCCCAACCTGATGAAAGTGCAAGGCAGTAACTATTTGCCCCCTGTCAGGTACCTGTCTCGGCACCTGACATTCTAGCCCACCATTCCCCTCTCTACTCCTTTTTCTGCTCTGCCCCCCTCTCCTTTGTCCAATCCAAAGAAGGCTTTGTTTGCCTGAAGATAAGATCTGAAGGTCGCCAGTTCAACAACACCGGAAGTCTCCGTGAGCGGCAGACCTTGAGTAGTGCGACTGATAAGAGCTGTCTCCAGCTCCCTGTGAGAGAGGAGTTATGCTGGGCCAGCTGTTTCTTTGATGGGAGCAGAGAAGCCGTTTATCAGCCAGCAGGAAGGCAATCGTGCAGCCAGAAAGAAAGACTAGACCACGAAAGTTCCATCTGTATGTTGTAGTTCTTGAAAGACAGAACTTCTTTGTAATTTGTAAAAACCCCTTGGGGGTTTAGAGAAATAAAGTCAGCCCATGTAAACCACCTTGAATTAAAGTCAGAGGAGCAATCTAATGGCCAAAGAAAGGCGGTATATAAATACTTGCATCATCATCATTATCATCATCATCATCGTCATCATCATCATCCAAGGAAGAGGAGGACAAGCAGTGGAGCTGTGTGCCCACCCCAATCTGGTACCTCCTTGTTCGACCTTATGGATAGGCTGTCCCTGATTGATGGTGTTTGGTACCTGACAAAGGTAGTGCTTGGAGAAGGGGTTCTAGCAGCAATAACAGCAAAAAAATAAAATAAAAAGAGATTGAAAAGCCCTGGACCACAGAACCTACCCACAGAAAGGGCTCTAGGACAGTTACTCTTCAGAAGTGGTGATGAAACTAGCTGTGGTTCAGCACAGCCGTAGTTATGTGTTTGGGAGGGACTGCCACTCATGAGAAAAGCAGCTGCTTTGCATACAGAAGATTCTAGGCTCAATCTTTGGCATCTCCATGAAGGCCAGAGAAAAGTTGGAGCTTTTGCCGGTCAGGTTGCCTGGAGCCTCTGCTGGTCAGTGTTGAGACTGGAGGGTCTCACACAGTATCAGACAGCCCCCTATGTTCCCAACATTCATAGGTAAAAGGCCTTTAGAAAACAGACATTTTGCTTCTGAGCAAGCAGGTGAGGAGGGTCAGATTTCAGCTAAGATAAAGTGAGTCAATATAGACCAGAAATTAAGATATCCTCTATAGGGTGTGAACTAGTTTCACTTCAATCACAGGTCACCTTTCCTAATGACACAACCGTTCTGTGAATGAACACTGGAGCAGGCATGATATGGTATTTTGCATGAAACCAACATCCATCTATTTTCCAGCATTTGGGCACTTGGATTTTAAGATTGGGAATTGGTTTGTAAAAATCTCTTCTCCCAAATTCACTGCTGATCCACAGTAGTTTACACTGATATCACTTCCTCACCAGGAATAAGGGTCCTCACCGCAGCACGTGTGTAGCCCCCTGGGAATTCTCAGCAATGTTGAAACTCTGCGGAAGAGAAGCCAGGCTAGCTCAGATGGGGGTGGGTGGGGAAATGTGGCAGCAGGGATGTGGCACCCACTGTTTCCCCTGCCTTCTGCTCTTAAAATCCTGCCCTCCACTTCCCCCCCTTGTTGGACATGCTTAGCATGCTAGTTTCATACTTAAAAAGGTAAAGGTTACCCCATGACCAGATGGTCTAGTTGTGACCGACTATAGGGGGCGGTGCTCATCTCCGTTTCAAAGCCTGTAGAGCCGGCGTTTTGTCCGGGGACGAGCTTCCGTGGTCATGTGGCCGGCATGACTCTACGCCGTAGTGCACGGAACGCCGTTCCCTTCCCACCGAAGTGGTCCCTATTTATCTACTTGCATTTAGATGCTTTCGAACTGCTAGGTTGGCAGGAGCTGGGACAAGCAACAGGAGCTCACTCCGTCGCGCAGTCTTGAACTCCCAACCTTGCGGTCGGAAAGCCCAGCAACAGCGGATTAACCCGCTGCGCCACCATGCCCCTAGTTTCATACTTAATGGAACTCAAAATACAACATTACCGGAGAAAGCAGGACTCTGAAAAATAGTTGAAAAGCAGTGCTCTGGGCTCATATGTTTCTATTAATAATAACAATAACAATAGCAGTAGACTGCTTTTCAATAGGAATAGTTCACAAAGAGATTTGCAAGGGCTGCCACTGCATCCTACCTGAGGCTCCTGAGAGGAAGAGGATGCCCTACTGGCGTGAAGAGAGACAGTTGCTCTCCTGTTAAATATAAGAGGACACTACAAATTGAGGGCCAGTAATTTTGCCTGCAGGGTTAAAGGACAGTCCTCACCATCTGCTGTGTAAATGGCTGGATCGGTACAGGTGAAGGGGACTAGGTCTGGATGAAGATATGGTGCGCCCAGGCTACGGGGGCCAGCTATTGTAGCTGCACTTTCACACTTCCAAATCACTGCACATCCCCACTCTGACCCATATACTGCAACTCTCTTCCTGGAAGACATGAGTTTTTGGACGTCTGCTGCCCCCTTCTTCCACTTTGTCAGTTTTTAGCACCGCAGTTGGGTACCTCTGCAGAGTGTCTACAAGATTCCCAGTAGACAGCTTAGGGCACAATCCTAACCATGTGCTGGAATAGGCAGGCTGTCAGGTCTTCCCCATATCCAGCACGAGGTTAGGGCAGACTGGCCCCACCCTCCCCTCCCCTCCCCTCCCACCACCCCATTCCATCTCCCCCCCACCTCCCCAAACCTCCATGCCAACTAAATTTGATGAGCCTTACCTGGATGCTGCCTGGCCTGGGACTTGGCTTGGAAAGGCCAGCACATGTGCGTGCACTGGCCTACCCTTCTCAAGGGTTGTGGCAGACACGGTTCATGGTGCGTTCGTGACACTCCTGGGCTGGCACAAGGGACATGCGCTAGTCCATTGAGCACTCTGGATTGTGCACTTGGAGAGGAATAGGCTCCACATGAAAGAGGTTGTTCTTTTTTCCCCACTGGGCATATGCAAAATACCCCTGACAAATATTGCTAATCTTTCCCAAACAAATTTTCCTTTCTCCACATCCCTCCAACAGGTGGTCTGAAGAGAAAATTCCAGATATCCTTCAAAAATTGCCTGAGGCAAAATCTGATAGCAGCAGGCCATTTTGCAGAGTACATCCCCCCCCCCAAGACAGTCAGCTTAGGTTTTTACCCTTCCTTGGTGGTTTCCCCTAGAGGAGATTGTTCCTTGGACTGTCATTTTGGTGGCATCTTTCTGTGCCACCTGTTCTCTTTCTGGCCTTGCCTCTATTCAGGCAAAAAGTCATCCTGGAAAAGAAAAAAGGCTTATTAACAGTAAGTGTCTCTGGTATGTTTCCCTCACATAATTAAACATGAAAAGGGATGAAGCTGCAAGTGAAACTCTCTGGTAAACACACCACTTGAAGTATTTTGCTGAATGATAATTACACATTGAGGAAGCAGATTAATTAAAGTAAAAGCACAAAGGCCTCTGAGACGCAAGCTTGCAAGCAAAGCAAGTTTTTTTTAATTTCACTTTATTTCATATGCGATAAGTGCTTGCTCTGGAGCAGAGGCTTGTACGGGAGAAACCATTTCTAGCTGCTAGGCAAACCAAACCCATGCTGTTTCATTTAATTTTTTTGCACCCCATGCAGCTCTCAAGCCATATATAAGCAAGAAGCGCCGGATTTCACATAAAAGGGATTCTCTTTCCTTCGCTCTTCCCTTGTTCCACTGCTTCATTATTATAGCTTGCTTCATTTCCAAAAAAAACCTACCATGAATGTGTGTGGCGGTCCTAGATACCTTGGTGGACGAAAGGGCTTTACTTCTGTTTCTGTCATTGGTGGCCTGGGGGGTCGAGGTGCCTGTGCTCCGGTGTGCCAGCCGGTTGCAAGACCATGCGTGGCCGGTGGCTACTCCAGCATGAGCCTCAATAACTTTGGTGGTGGAAGCCGAAGAATCGCTTGTGGCCAGGGCTTTGCAGGGCAAATCTATGGTGGCATGGGGGGCTCTATTGGTGGCCAGGGTGTAAACATGGGTGGTGGCATGGGGGGTGGTGTTGGCTATGGAGGCTTTGGAGGGTTTGGTGGCCCCGAGTGTCAGGGTGGGCTTGGAGGTTACGGGAGGATCGGCGGCATGGGCGGTGGAATGCCGTGCAGAGGCGAAGGGATCCACAGAGTCAGCATCGACGAGCGCCTCTTGAAGCCCCTTTCGGTCGGACTCGATCCAGAGGAGCACAAAGCACGAGCGCATGAGAAAGAAGAGATGAAGACCCTCAACAACCAGTTTGCTTGCTTCATTGACAAGGTGAGAGCTGGCCGTCCCAGCAGTTTGCTTCCTACTCTCAAAACTATGTAAATGAAGAACTGTAGGTACGGCAAGGTTCTGGCCTTTCAGCATAGTTACAGCCCAATTCTATTCAATTTTAATGTAGCCATGCCAATGGGGCCTGCGCTGCATCCTGTAACGTGGGGAAAGTCCCTGAGGCCTCCTCAAGGTAAGGGAATATTTGTTCTCTTAGCTTGGATCTGCATTGCACCAGGATAGGACTGGACCCTTAATCTCCCACTGTTGCTCCTGTCTTCTTTGCTAGCCTTCCTGTCATCTGCCATGAAGCTCCCTCATCCACGAATGATCCATTCTCAGCATCACCCCTGGGTTTCAGATCGCACCTCTCTATTGTCCTTAAAAATCAAATCCCGCCTTGACATTTACCTCTTCTGAAAGGCTTTTCCTAGAAATCCTTAGAATGCGTGTAGCACTTCAGGGTTCGAGATACTTCAGCTGCATTATCTCTGTGAGTTTTACAACAGCTTCGTAAAGTAGATCAGGATCATTATATTATGCACGCATTGCGGAAGAGGCCTGTGTGTAAGTGAGGCACGGTGCCTTGCTTTGCTGAGGGCAAACTATGCAGATGTGAGTCAGGAACTTCCTGGCTAGTTCACCATCATTGCTTAGCTGGAGTTCTCACATAACTTTATTTTTTCCTCTTCCACATTGCTGGCCAACTCAAACCCTGATCCTTCTTCCGCTTTGTCCAGTCTAGTTTAAGTAAATTGTAAGCATGAGATCTTTCCATCCCACTGTGGGTTTTCAGACAGATCAAGAGCAATCGCATTCATTTTGTAGGGCAATATATTGGATCTAACATTAGACCAGCTGAAGATCCTCTATTGTCATAAACGCTATGCAACTGTAGTGAGAAAAGGTTAATTATTCTTTGGTTTGTTTATTGAAAATCACCTTGAGCCAGCTGGAAAGGAAGAGCCAGCTGTTTAAGTAAGCTGCAATGTTGCTTTGGATAAATTACTCCTCCTAGTAACAATTTTTGGGATTCTACACCAGCACAAGGATACAAATCATCTTTGGAGTAGCAAATAGCTAAGATGCAGCCCTGAATCACACAACCCAGTTTCAGAATTCAAAGAAACTGTGCAACTAATAAAAAAATAGCAAATATAGATAGCTTTCTTTCCTTTCATCCTTCCTTCTGCCCCCCCCCACTTCATGCTAGGGATTTATATTGTTCTAGTGAATTTAATGCAATCCGTCTGCAAGCTTGTTGCATTACATATTGCATATTTATTTTCTGCGTGGAACATAAAGCCCTTAAATATCACCCATACACTCGAACAGGTGCACTCCACACAATCCAGTGTGGACTTTAGCACTCACTCCCTGTCCTAGAAGAGCTTCCCCATTTAATACAAACGAGGGCACAATCCTAACCAAACTTCCAGCATCTGGGTAAGGGCAGTGCAGCTCTGTGTTATGGGAACAAACATTCCCTTATATTGAGGAGGCCTCCGTGATTACTGCTGCACTGCAGGATGCAGCACATGCCCCAGTGGCACAGCTATGTCAGTGCTGGAACGTTGGTTAGGATTGCGCCCTGAAAGGTGTCTGGGTTTGTGCAAAGGGTGTGTGTATATACAACCCTCCATTGAAGTTTACTTGCTCAGGTGTAATGGGACATGCATGGAGGTTTGTGCCCAAATGCATTAGATGTATGGCTTTTCTGGAGTCTATGGTTTTTGCAGAGGCTTTTTCTGTCTTCTCTATGACTTCATAGAGAAGACCTGGAGTTGATGGGCTTATCTTCTCTTTACTGCCCACCCCAACTGAAATGAAAGCAATGAAAAGCTTTCCAAGCCAGATCCAGGCTTGTAGTTGAATTAGTTCATTGGCAAGAGAGGTTTGGTTGACTAGAGGTTTGATTGTAAACTTCTTGATTAGTTTGTGGTCTGTAACTAAAAAACAGCACTAAAGAATTATCATAAGAGCTGTTGTACTGATTATGGCTGCAATCCTATACCTACTTTCCTGGCAATAAATTCCATCAAACACAATGGATCTTACTTCTGAGTAGAAATGCATAGGATTATGCTGGTTGTGACATGCTATAAAATTGTGGACTTCAGATTTCATGGGGGCATTTTTTAGACTGATCCCTTTCCCCTCCTACAAAATACCAGCAGAGCAGACAGACGTAGCCCTCTACTAGTGTAGCCTTCTACCCGATGTAGTAGTTTACTACATGGATAGATACTTTTATGCAGTGGAACATTCAAAAATGTGTCTCTCATCAACATCTGAAACAGTGCAATCTGAAATGGTGAAGGCCACAATCAACTTGGCCTACCCATCTGAGTAATGGGTAAAATAGCCCAAAATTATAGAAGTGATGCATCAGAGGCTAAGGTCCACTTTGGGTATTGTCATCATCATCATATATAATACTTTTGAGATGTATAGCTAAGAATTTTTAAGAGCACATCAAAAATGCAAAGTGTAAGCATGACAAACAGGTGCTTAGGCAGACATGTATCAAGCCGGTACACTTATAAGGGTGCAAGAGTTGGCTGTGGCTTCCAATTGAATTGAAAAAGGCATTGCTGAGATTCAGCTTTGTGGTTGTGCAATGTGTAAAAACGCCCTAATTTAAGAATTAAATTAACATGGTGGGGGCATATTTGGCTTGCTGCAAATTTTCAAAGCTCTCCAAGCTCAACTTTTTAAACTGCACATTTTAGATCTAGTATTTTTTTCCCCCCAAGTGCATTCAGGATAAGCTTTCATTTCCATTTGCTACCGAGAGATAGGGAACAGGAGAGGCATGTAGGCCAGGCAATGCCAAATTATAATTCACTGGTCGGTGCTGGTGATGGAAAGTACGACTGGATAGCATCTCTCTTCCAGGTTCGATCCCTTGAGCAACAGAACAAGGTCCTTGCAACCAAGTGGGAGCTTCTGCAGCAGTGTGTCCAGCCAACAAGGAAGAACCTGGAAGCCTACTATGAAAATTTCATCTGCAACCTAAAGAAGCAACTGGAATGTCTCTTGAGTGAGAGAGGGAAACTGGAGCACGAGCAGAAATGCATGCAAGAACTAGTGGAGGACTACAGGACAAAGTGAGTATACTCATTAGCTCAATGAAAGTGTGACAATCTGCCGTTCCTGCTTCCCTACCCCACCCTCCCAGGAAAGATGGGAAGAAACTATTATTCCTCACACCACATTTAATTAAGACTCTGCATCTTATGTTCTTCCATAATCATCTCTGTGGCTGTGTTATTTTTTTTTAAGATAAGATTATTCAGGATTTAAGGGCTCATTTGCATGGCCCAATCATCTGCGATAGCCCCAGGGCCAACCTGGAGAAAGACAAGAATGCTAAGAGAGAGACCAAGTGAGACATTAGAGGCATTGCTCAGCTTGTGGTTGCTGTGCACTATAATTGCACACACCCTGGTTGCTTCTTCTAATACTTGGGAGCTTTTCTTCTTTTTTTAAAGCTGATGGGTGATTCCCAAGATCAAGTCATGGTGCTCAGGGTGCAAATCACACTGGGCTACTTGAAGAAATCAGTAAATTAAGCCGATTGAGAGTGAAGGCAAAGCTTCCTGCATCAGTCGCATGGGGATTGTCACATCAGTGTGCCTTCACTTCGCAGGTTCCTTTTCATGCAATCCCTGAAAAATCACTCCAAACAGTCCAACAATCTTCAAATTGCTTTGGGCAACAGTGAGATGAGTGAGGCACACTATGAGTAATGGTATTACTATCATTAGGGTTACCAGATATGAACTGATACAGAATGCCTCTACCTTTAACCATTGTATGGAAGAGGGAATTTGGGCAGGTCAACATGCAAGGGTTTCAGAAGCTTTATGTTGTTGTTCAGTTGCTAAGTCATATCCGACTCTTCGTGACCCCAGCATGCCAGGCCTCCCTGTTCTCCACTAGCTTCCGGAGTTCGCCCAATTTCATGTTCATTGCTTCAGTGACACTGTCTAACCATCTCATCCTCTGCTGCCCCCTTCTCCTTGCCCAAATTCACTCTATCTGGTAACCCTACTCATCATACCACCATCAATTCTCTATAAAAATCCATAAACCTTCCGTCTGAGACTGCAATCCTATCCACATTTACCTGGGAGTAAGCCCCATTGGCTATAATGGGACTTATGTCTGAGTAGACATGCGTAGGATTGGGCTGCAGGTTAGTCTACCGTGCTGATCTGCCCCAGACCTAGTTGTTTGCGCGACAGTTGAATGCACTTGCACTACAAATTCTTGAGTGTCCCAGGCGTGGCTGTGCAATTTTTCTGTGTGTGAAAAAGTGCTTTGGGTTCAGCTAAGTGGCAGTTATGCAAACAAAGCTGCCTTTGGCAGGGCAGGTGCAAGTAAATGTTTAAGGGCAGCCTTAAATGTTCATTTGCATGAGCCTTAATACAGTCTGCTTTCCATTTCTTAGCTTGATCTTCAAGTCTGCAAACAGTGACCCTTTTCTGTTCAAACAAAAACAAAAACAAAAACCCTCCCAGAGCCTGGCTCCTCATCCTCTACACACCCATCTTTCCCACCTGCTGTATCAAGCAAGATGGCCTGGATACCCGTTCTAGCTTTATTATTACAGTTAATAACATGTTTCTGTTGACTTTGGAGGTGTGGGTTAGAATTTTACTTGCTGTCTGAAAACAACTTTTTCAATTAGGGATGGTTAGAACCCCAAAGACATTGTGCTAATCTTTGTGCTTCTGTTGGAATTCCTTGGAAGTGTCTCCTGAGCAGAAACCTTCCAATTTGCCTGAGCCTTTTGCTTCAGGTGAAATTTGGTGGCAACTCTCAGCCCAGGTTGTATCAACTTTATCCACCACATCAAGAGAGAAGTTGCTTCAGGGTGCAGTCCTAACCCACTTTCCAGTGCTGACATAGCTGTGCCAGCAGAGGCAGATCTAAGGGAGGGCAAAGCTCTAAGTTTTGCAAGAAGCCCTACCTTGCAGTGGAAATCACTCCCCTCCTGCACCGTTTTAGCCAATCCTCACAGGGAACAGCAACATCTTGGCTTTGCTTACTGGCTACAGCAGCAAGGGAGAGGAGGGATTTACATGACAGGGTAAGGCTCCTTGCAACACTTAGACCTTTGCCCTCCCTGTAGATCCGCCTCTGTGTGCCAGTTGGGCATGTGCTGCATTCTGCAGTGGAATAGTAGTCACTGAGGGTAGTCACCTCAGAGCTGCATTGCCCTTACCCTGGTGCTGGAAAGTTGGTCAGGATTGTGCCCTCAGTCAGGGTCATGTGCCAAGCCACATTAATAGTTCCTATTGGTCCCTGGTCATACTTGGAATCGCCCGAGAAATTCCCCAAAGCTTTTTAAAATTTACTTCGTTCCCTTGAATGTTTTTCCATAATAAGAACGAAAGCACCTCAATACAAAATTCAGCTTGCAGACGTCACAACAGAAAAGCACCATAATCTGTATTCAGAGCCAAATGTTTGGGAATTTCCCACAGTTTGTTTCTCCTGTTTTTTGTACTGTAAGATTTTGTCAAGCCTTTTATCTGCTGCAAGATCCTGTATTCACTCAGCCAGAAATTCCTGCAAGGAAAAAAAAAAGGTTTTATCAGAGCACGCTGAGGAGAAAGTGGCTTTCTGGTTTAATTCTTCTGATAGTAAGAGCAAACCCTCATTAGGGCTCACTCTAACATTCCAAAATGCATGTATTCATTTATTCTGAAACATGTATATCCCGCCTTCCCCCAAAGCATTTTAAAGTGACAGTCAGCCTGAATTTCAGGATTCCTCCCCAGGAGGAAGATTGAGAATGTTCAAAGGAAGCCAAGAGTTTCTAGAAGACAATTGAAATTTCTTCAGGGATTTTGGCGCATCCTTCCTCTCCAGTCATTTATTTATGATACCCTTTCTTTTTTAAAAAACAGATACGAAGAGGAGGTCAACAGGCGTACAACTGCAGAGAACGATTTTGTGGTGCTCAAAAAGGTGAGAAGGGGAAGTCTAAAACACACATGCAAAGCAAAACAATATACAGGTTGAAAACCCTTATCCAGACTGTTTGGGACGGGAAGGTATCTGGATGTTAGATTTGTCTGGATGTTGGAATAATAATAATAATAATAATAATAATAATAATAATAATAATAATAATGCTTCCCCTTGCTCTTTTCACTTTTACTCTCCTCAAGAGTAGACTATTAGAGGGCAGATAGCCAACCATCATCCAAAGGCGAGACGAAATAGGTATGATATGAAAAGCCATGTAATGAGGGAGTGTGTAGTTCTTAATTCTTCTGGAAGGGAATTCCATATTTGTGGAGCCGCTGCAGAGAAAGCTCGACCCTGAGCTGCCATCCCTTTAACTTGGGGCAGAGAGGGCACTTGAAGGAGAGCCCTTTAGATGATCTAAGAGGGTGAACTGGTATGTATGGGAGAAGGCAGTCCTTTAGGTAGGCTGGGCCTAAGTCATGAAGGGCCTTAGAGGTCAGTACCATCTAGCCCCTGTAACTACCTGGGCTGCTGCATTTTGTATTAACTGTAGCTTCCGAACTGTTCTCGAGGGAAGCCCTACATACAGTGAATTACAGTGAAATCACTAACACATGGTCAGGATTGTGCTCTAAATCTAGTAATACAATGTCACAGAACTTTCCCTCCATTCTACTAGTCGGCATAAGTTAATATTAAATTGGAATAGAACTATAAATATAATGTAATATTTAGATAATATATTGAAACTATACTGTGATGGAAACCTTATCAGTATATAGTCTTCATTTTTTTTTTACAAACCTGGTTTAGTTCACACAAAACAAACACAAAAGTTTAGTGTTTATTTATTTGTACTTTTATTTGAATGCTGAATGCCAATAAAGGTTACAGAACAGAACAGAACAGAACAATGTTACTCATTTGGGTGTCTGCTGGCCTCTGACATTTTTCACCAATGGCACACACCACAGAGCAGAAAACAGAATTTACAGCCTGTACATGGGAATGAAAACAAGATGGTTTGGTGTTCACACTACTGAAAGTTTACTTGGACAAAAATGTCTGGATTTTGGAATAGTCCAGATTTTGGATGTCTGGATCCCTTGATCAAGATCCCTTGATCATCTACCTGTAAGAACATGGAATAACATCTGCAAAGGCTTCCCTGTGCAGTGGAGAGGAAGGCTTGCTGTGTATAAAGAAATGCATGCACAAACCTCTCTCCTCCACTTGAGTAAAAAAAAGAGTTGAATTGTTCACCTTATGAGCATCCGATCATCCAAAAAGAAGTTCTATGGCTCTTACTTCTCAGTAGAGCTGGATACCATGGACTACTCAGTTGACTAATTTCTTGTTATACTGGAACACAACACATAAAAACTAGTCTGCAGCTGATCTTAGTTACTGTTGCATAAATTTATGTCAGTACTGTACAAACTCTGAGATAGCAGGAATGGGTTCAACTCATTATCAATCATTCATTTCATACCCTATCTTGTGCACTTTCTCTCTATCTCCAGGATGTTGACTGTGTCTTCCTCACCAAGGAAGAATTGGAATCTAAAGTAGATGTGCTGGCGCAGGAGTTGGAAGCTCTGAGATGTGTCTTTGCAGAGGTAAGTGTCTCCTTCATATGAAACAGGTGGCAAATTTGTCCCCTGAGAGACAGGAACTGATTACTTGATAGTTTCATACAAAAT
This sequence comes from Lerista edwardsae, assembly GCA_029204185.1. NCBI lineage: Eukaryota > Metazoa > Chordata > Lepidosauria > Squamata > Scincidae > Lerista > Lerista edwardsae. Next base: position 5,931,327 of record JAJKFI010000076.1, read on the forward strand.
TGGACCTGATTGTCTGGTCATGCTCCCAGTACTGTGGGGAAAGCAACCGTATCTCTGCCTCAGTCCCCCATCTATAAAATGGGAATAATATGGACCAATAGCCACCACCCCACCACCCTCAAATGTTGAGAGGAAGTGCTGATTGGATTGTTGAAGGAGGGGACATGAATCACAAAACCGTTTACAACCATTTACAGCAGTGCAACTCTGACCTGTTGTCATAGGGGCAGCACACAGGATCAGGCTGTTAGTTTTTAGAATAAACGGAATAGAATAATTTGCCTTGAAAGCTTGTGGCATTTCCGGTCTGATTTCAAGGAGTGGCTGAAATGACTAGGGCTGCCCTCCTGCTCGGAGAAAGGATTATGTAGGCATCAACCCTGTCAAGTTATAGGTATAAGAGTTGAAAACGTGAAAATTGTGGTATATTCAAAAAAAAGAAGGAATTTGCCATTATTATTTTTTTACATGACATTTATCACCAATTAATTCAATGGGTGTTTTCTCATTGAGAAGTGTGATTGGTTTAAATGTGATGATCGCCACCTAGAATAATATGATCTAATGTGGCTTGGAAACCTTATTGCTCACAAGAATGGAGGGTGCCTAGGAGACCTGTCATTATTGTAATTCAGCATCGCCACCCAGCATTTATCTCAGTACAAGCTAGAGAGGGAAGAGTGTTTTGAGTAGCCCCATATGTGGCCCTTGAAGCTCCCCTTTCATCTAGCCTTCCCAAAGAGCTGTCATTTGCCAGAAGAAATGGCCAGCATCGCTGTTATTAAGAGAGACATGGTGGCAATGGAGGGTGTAACCACAAGGCCTCTTTTGTGTTCTGCAGGAGTTGGCACAGATGAACAGCCACATCGTTGACACTTCAGTGGTTCTGAAAATGGACAATACCCGAGACCTGGACATGGATGCCATCCTGAAGAATGTAGAAGCCTGGTACCAGAATATTGCTCATGCCAGCAAACAAGAAGCTGAAGCCTTTTACCATAACAAGGTATCTGTCCAATAGTCAGAAAATGGCTTTAACCAGTGATGTCATTCAGGGGGAACGGACCAGAACGGGCGTTCCGGATCCTAACGGGCTCCGTGGCTGGTTCCAGGTTCCCGACAAGTGCCAATCAAAAGTGAGTTCCTGTTCCTAAATCATTTGAATGACACCACTGGCTTTAACACACACGCACGCACGCACGCACACACGCACGCATGCATGCACACACACAGAGCATCCAGTCATTCCCGGTTTCTCCCCACATGATCACTAGGTATTTTGTTTGTTTGCTTGCTTGCTTGTTTATTTTAAGAATGTGTATCCTCTGCCTTTCTAGACAACATGTTCAAGGCAGCTCCCAATAAGTAGTGATCAACCATCACTAAATAATGATTCAAGCAATTAATTCACTCTAAAACTTTTTTTTTTTAAAAAAGCTAAAACCTGGTAGCAGCTAAAACCAACCAGCAAACGAAAAGAACCCTAATAACTGGAAAGATTTAGGGTGCAGTCCTAACCACACTTATCAGGGAGTGAGTTCCATGGAACAAATTTGGAGTTTACTTCTGAGTAAATGTGCATAGGCTTGGGGTGTTAGGCTCTTTCAAGCACAGGACTGTTTAAACACAGAAACCTTCACCTGATGAAACAAGGTCAAGGCCAAGAGGGAGCAAACCAGGCAAGGAGTTCCACAGGATATCCCTACTGCCAGCAGAATCAGTGGCACAGGCTTAAGCAATGTGTCAGTGGATCAGGCTCGGGAGGGTGGATAGGATCCAGCAGGATCCTCTGCCACGTCTCTCATCCCTTCACAAGCCTGGTCCACCCATCCACTCCATCCCCATCACTTTCCCTGCACTCCCCCACCCCATTCTGCCTTTGCGCCTTTTGGTGCTGAACTTACTGCCCCAGTGCCCCTCCCGCCACTGTGAGAGACCACTACGCACCCACACAGGCCTCTGTGCCGGTGCTTCCTACTGCTCGGCCATTGAGAAGCTCTTCCAGCCACTTTCATAACCGCTGTCTCGATGGCAGCATGCCCTAGACTGCTGCTGTGGCCCTGGAGGATTGGGCTGTATATATGTGTACTCAGAAGGACTTTCCACTTAGTTCAGTGGCACTTGCTTTTTAGAACATGGGTCCTTCGGATTGCAGTCTGTGCTGACTATATCAGCATTTACGAGTTACACTGCATCTCTCACCATACTAGGCAATACAGAAGAACTGAATCCCATATTCAGGATTATAGTAAAGAAATTGCATATTTCAAATGCGAGCTTGGTCATTTGCATTCTACATGCAGAATTCTGCTTCCTTTGAGCGGTAACTTGTTTTCACTCTTTTTCATCCCCACTCTACAAAGACAAATTTGACAAGACCTATGTATTCATAGGGACGTGGTGGCGCAGCGGGTTAATTCGCTGTTGCTGGGCTTTCCAACCGGAAAGTTGGGAGTTCAAGACTGCGTGATGGAGTGAGCTCCCGTTGCTTATCCCAGCTACTGCCAACCTAGCAGTTTGAAAGCATGTAAAAAATGCAAGTAGATAAATAGGGACCACTTCGGTGGGAAGGGAACGGCGTTCCATGCACTACGGCATAGAGTCATGCCGGCCACATGACCACGGAAGCTTTTCCTTGGACAAAATGCCGGCTCTACAGGCTTTGAAATGGAGATGAGCACCGCCCCCTCCAGTCGGTCACGACTAGACCATCCGGTCGTGGGGAAACCTTTACCTTTTATGTATTCGTACATAGAAAACAAGCAGAGCATGTTTCAGTCAAATAAATAGCACAGAGCATCATCAGTCATTTTCACAAAAAGCACGATTAAGCACTGATTTCTGATCTTAAATTGATGTAAACTGATGTAAAGGGGTTGAGGGAAAGATACTCATAATCTTGTCTTGCAAACTCTAGATTGCAGAGATTCAGAATCATCAGGGCAAATTCAATGAAGAACTGAAATGTAACCAGCACGAGATTTCCGAGCTCAGTCGGGTGGTCCAGAGGCTGCACACGGATACTGAAAATGCAAAGAAGCAGGTAGGGGAAAGATTGTTTTCCTGTTTTCCCACTTGCCCTGAATGGCCTTGTTTTGTTCTGGCTGCTGATCAGAAGTAGTAAGCAATGATAGCATAAGAATTCTCAAACTGTGTGCTGTTGTGCGAGAATGACTAGTGTGCATGATGTTGCAATCAAGAAAACAGTCAAAAAGCTCCTGCCAACCCAGAGAAACTCAGGGCACAATCCTACCCAACTTTCCAGCACTGACACAGCTGTGCCAATGAGGCATGTGCTTCATCCTGCAGTGGAGAAGTAGTCATGGAGGCCTCCTCAAGGTAAGGGAATGCTTGTTCCCTTAGAACTGCACTGCCCTTTCCCCAGGGCTGGAAAGCTGGGTAGGATTGCTCTCCCAGTTGCAAGGAAAACTTAACTACTATGCCTTTGAATTACTGCCATGGTCCAATCACCTCTACTGAGGGCACTTCTGCTACACCTCTGCACTGGATGGGATGGGACCACTCAATTAAACGTGACATGGGAAGTTGCATCTTGATTGTCAAGTTGTACCCAAAGTGCAAAACAGTTGTGGCCCAATCCTATCCAACTTTCCAGCACCTATGTAGCTGTTCCATTGGATCCTGCAGTGGGGCCACAGTCATGGAGGCCTCCTCAAGGTAAGGAAATGTCTGTTTCCTAACCTTGGAGCTGCACTGCAGCTGCATCAGTGCTGGAAAGTTGAATAGGATTGGGGCCTTCATGCTTTGGAGTTGCTGGCATCTCTATGATTGTTGCAAGCATCAAAGAGAGCTCACCCCCTTATATGCTCCTCTTTCCAGCCTGGGATCCAGAACAGAGATGTGCACACTCCCTAAAAGGCAAAAGGGTAGGAAAAGCAGATAGGAAAAGGCTCTGCCTGTGGAATTGGGGCATCTTGTGACAAACTCTTTTCTTTTTTGCCTTCCTCCCTTTCCTAGGTGGCCAGTCTGCAGTCAGCCATTTGCGATGCTGAACAGCGCGGTGACATTGCCCTTAAAGATGCCCGCGGTAAACATGTGGAACTGCAGAATGCCTACCAGAAGTCCAAAGACAAGCTGGCTTGCCTGCTCCGTGATTGCCAGGAGCTGCTGAACACCAAGATGGCTCTGGATATCGAGATTGCCACCTACAGAGCACTGCTGGAAGGAGAGGAGAGCAGGTGAAGTGCATTTGTTATCCTATGTACAAGAATACGGGAAAAAGAAGCTTTGCTAAAATGGGAAGTTGGCCTTGAGAGAACTGCAGGACAAAGAGGGGCGCCAAACAGGGGAAGTGGTTGCAGTGAGGGATGCCCAGTAGATAGACTTGCCACGTTTTCAAAATGACAATAAGGGACAGTATCGGGACACTGCTGTACACAATGGTCACACACAGTGCCGTAACCCAGTGCAGAGGGCAAAACGTTGCCCCAGAAGTGAAACCACAACAGGAAGTGACATAACACCTGGGCTTTAAAAAAAAATGAAAAATGAAGGGACACATCCTACCCCCTGCTGCTGCCCCCAAGCATACAGTTACCTCACAGTAATACTCATTCATACTTTTATATTACCCTTCTTCCATATAGACAACAGAACAGCCAATGCAAAAACATGTTTACACTTAGAACCAATGGAAGGAATCACTGTTAGAAGGGGCGGGAGGAAAACCTTTTTACAAATGGAGCAGCCAGTCTAATCTCGCTCTTGGAAGCAAGTGGAGGAGGGAAGGAAGAACTTCCAGATGCCTTCTGTACTGGGGGGTGGCAGTACTTGCCTCCATAGCCACAGCCTTTCCTATCTGCTGCTACTCTGCTCTGAGCCATGCTGCAAACTGAGCGGGAAAGAGAGGCTGGGTGCGAGACCTTGAATTGCAAGAGCCAATGAAGGTAAGAAGGACAAGGAGGGGATGAATGACTTTGAGGCTAGCCAATAGAAGGACAAGAAGGAGGTGAAATACGGGGTGTCCCTTACAATAAGGGACACCTGGCAAGTCTACCAATGGACATAAAACCAGGGTGGATATTTTCTGTGCTTCAAGACAAGTGCAGAATTTGGTACAGAAGGAAGAATTTGGCATCGTGAGAAATTGCTTTCAAAGTTTCTAGTCCTCATGACTAAGAAGCAGCTGAATAGGTCCTTTCACCCTGCTCATGACCAGAAAGGCTAAGGTGTGGCTTTACATAGAGTCAGACCAATGGGACTTCTATACTCTCAAGGACTTGAACATAAATTTCCAAAAGAGGCTCCTCCTCCTCTAGTTGTGTACCACTGATCACTTAAAAGGGCCGAGAGGACTTTTCTCAGGAGGTATGGTTTCTTTGGGACCCCTTCTCTTCTCCATTGGATCATCGTTTCATACGATCATTGGATCCTAATTTCTATGAATTACATATATAAAACTATGTAGGCTTACACAAAATGTGAATGCTAGTCTTCATACAATGTATGCATACATTTTCTGAGATGCCGGGAAATTTCCAGCTCCCCTCCTTTGGCTTCCAGGCCCCCTTTTTGACTCCAGACCCAGGTACAATGCACACACACACACACACACACCCTCTCATGGGCCTACATGAGATAGGAAAATGTAGAATCCCAGGAAATTTTGGGGGGCCCTCCTTTGGATCCCGGGCACCTTTTTTTAACCCCAAGCCCAAGTACATTTTATTGTGCCCCCCCTCACCGTCCCTTTCACTTCAGTGGAAGTGCTCACAGACTTGGTGCCTCTGTCCTGCTCTGCCCTATAAACAACCTCTCATTGCTATTTCTTGTTACAAAGTAAATATAAAATACCAGAAGTTGTGGAAGAAATGAATTCATGTTGCCTTTCTCTTCCTAATAGGATATGCACAGGGAACCCTGTAAGTGTAGGTGAGTATATATGTTTGTTTGTTTTTTAAAAAAACAAGGCATCGTACAGGTGCTGGTGCCCTTCAGAGGGTCATGGCGAACGTACCATTGATGGAACCCAACCTGCCTTTCTTTGTCTTCCTGGCAGCGATGGTGAGTGGTGGCTACCCAGTTGGCGAATGCCCGCCTGGAATGGGACCTGGAATAACCTACGGTGCTGCCGTCGGGAGAGAACACGGCATGGGAACGTTCACTGGCATGGGCGACGGGTTCAGTTCTGGAAGCGCCGGCTGCATCCACACAATGGGCTCCCGAGCTGCGGCTAGCGCAGGAGTCAGGGCAGGAGGAGTTGCTTATGGGGTTGGACATGGAACAGGGATAGCAAACGGTGGAGGATTTAGTTCCAAGAGTGGAGGCTATACCTCCACGGTGACCACAAAGCAGGTGGTGACTTCTGGAGGAGGAAGACACAGCTCAGGCATTTCTGCAGATGGCAGCTGTGCAGGGGGCCACCATGGGGGAATTCACCATGCCGTCGGAGGAGCCGGAGGCATTGTTAGCGCCTCCGGAAGTGGGGGCTACAGTAGTGCTGCTTGTGGTATGGGGGGCTCGGGGGTTGGCATGCACAGCGCCGGTGCCGGTGGGGCTTATCCCGCCGGAACTGGTTCAGGCATCTTAGGAGCTGTGTACAGTTCCCGAGGTGACTGCAGCACTGGTGTCCGGAGCATGCACGTGACATCGGTCACCGCTTCATCCAGAAAATGTGCCTATTAAAGCCCAAACGTTGGGAGAAATGAGTGCCTGCGGACAGCCGCACGGATCGATAAATTCATGGCCAATGGAGAAATGGCTACGCCAATTGTAGATATCATGGCTAGAGATGTTCTTGTCCACAGGAATGATTCCTTGTGGGTCGCTGTAGCTTGAGTTCAATGGCTTGGTAACTGTCTTCGGGAAGTATCTTGGCTAGTCCAGGAATCTCCCACCATTTGCTCATTTGCCCCCCTCTCACCTCGGTTTTCTCGTATCAGCTAACTTAGGACCTGCCACATTTGAATCCTGACCATTTTCTCCGCTTGTCTTAACAGCCCCTAGCAAAGCATTTCAGACAGGGAAGCAATGCACTAACCTTCCAAGACGGGACTGCAAACTGCATTTCTTTCTCTCCCTCTGACTCCCTTTTTAATAAACAGCAGCGCCGTTAGCGCTAGATCTGCAACAGATTTGAGGGAAAGTTTGCATTCATAGCCCCAAAGAAGCCAGAAGCTCAACTGGAAAAAAAAATGCACATGTTGAGTTCAGAGCGAATCTTCAGAAGCTGGGAGAGGGGGACTATGCGTAGTGTGCATATCTTTGTTTGGGGTGCATGCATGCGTGGATGCCACTCAGGGTGGATTACGATCTATGACATCATACATCAGGAATCCTCATAACCTTTAGGGTGAAATTCTGTTCCGGCTCTAGTTACAACAAACTAAGCACTTGTATGTACTTTACCCACAATTCAACACATGAACTGTTATTCTGTTGGAGTGCTGGTTGAGATCACCCTATGCTCTCTTATCTATACAGTTGTAACCTCCCTGCCTCCACTTTGCTTCTGATCACGATCTCCCAGCCTCTTCTGTATCTCCAATAAACTGCATGCATGCGCTCAGCTTCTGTGTCAGGCACGTGTTTCTCCTTTCCCTCTGTTCTTAATCGATAACAAGAAATTCCTAGTTTTAACCTAAATATATACCATGGCACCTCTGGGTCAGGGCTAGTCCACCCACGGAGCAGAATGACAGGGCCATCCCTGTGACAAGTGCCATCCAGTGCGGCACTTTACTTGGAGAAGCTCAGCGTTCTGGGCGTTTGGGAGTGATGTAATGGCATCATCATGTCGACTCCAACATTCTGGATTTTCACATTGCTTTAAATGCAAAAAAACCCTCACCTCCGTATCACCTCCGTTTGGCAATATTTGGCCCGCTTCAGGCCCAGTCACTTCATGTTCTTGCCAGTGACACCTTCTGGAGCATTTGTTGAGCTTCTCGTTGGTCAGATTGGGATCATTTTGTTGGCCTGGCATGCCCCTTGGACTGGCCTTTGAAGTGGACCAAGGACCTACTCATGAGTAAGCAGGCACAAACATGCTGCTCTTTTCCGTTCCTACAGGGCTCAATACTTTTTCCTTGTCAGCTATCAGCTTCATGACCCACTAGAAAACCAAGTCGCGATCCACCAGTGGGTCAGGACCCACTGTTTGGGAAACCATTGTTCTAGTCTGTTGCACTGCCTCAGGACCTTCCCACTTTATTCTGCTGTGTGGGCAGACCAGGACATCAATCACAGTAAAGTACTGAGGTGTGATATTTATCCGGAATGCATGAAGCTGCCAGGTCAGGAGTGAGAACAATGGTCCATCTTCCTCAGCATGGTCTGCACTGATCGGTGTAGGAGGAGTGTTTCCCAGTTTCACAGGGAGATACCAGCAATTTAAGCTGGTATCTTCTGCTTGCAGAGCAGAGCTTCAACCATGGCCTTTCCCTGTTGCTACTGCTGCATCACATCCCAAGACATGAAATGCCATCAAGCCTAAGGCCTAGTTCATCCAGTCCAAATTGCCTCTGTGCAATGTGATCTGGGCCATCCTTTGTAATATGTATGTCCGTAGTTATGAGCAAGTCATCACATTTATCCAAGCCCCATCCCTGGATACAAAACCACAACAATCTGGCGGCAGTTTCCGATATTGCAGATAGACACTTTCAAGTTGTTGTGCCCTTGGCAATTGTTGCAAGGTCACTCCAGCTGTTTCCATGGATAGGTAAGGTCAGATATGGAGGAAATTTTCACAATGTGAAATGAAGATTTTACCGAACTAATATATGCTGTCATCAATGTTTAGGATCAGGCATTGACTAGCTGGAATTTTTTTAAATCTGGTTCTATCAGAACAGAGCCTTTCCAAGCATTGTGAGCAGAAAAAGAAGCAAACAGCAAACAATGACACCTAGTGACAGATTACAGTATAAGCCTTCCTAAAACAAGACAGAAACTGCACAGGCTGACACCTAGTGGTGGCACACAGCATTAGCCTTTTTTTAAAGACAAAATAGAAGTCAGAGAGCAAGCAGAAGTCCCCAGATATAGCCACTCCTTCCAAAAATGCATATTGGTAAAGAAGACTGAACTGTTTTGGGAGGGGAGGACTAACCAATATCCCAAGGGGCTAGGGGTGAGGCTGCAAAGAACATTCAGGTGGATTGCAGAGAAATAAAACTACTCAGCCCTATACCATGCTAGGATCAATGTTTATCCATTCACGTTCACTCATTGAGCTGTTAAGTTTATTATCCCTAAACAGGCATTTTAAATGGATTCAACATATTCCTGAAAGATGAGTCTATCAACCCCAATTTTTCAGTATAGCTACATTGGCTATCACCTTCACGCTCTGCTTATAAGTTTCCCAACACATCTGGCTGCTGCTCTTGGAACAGAATACTAGCAGCCCAATCTTGCCTCCCCTGCCTCCCCCCCCCCCCGCTGATGCAGCCATACTGTATCCTGTAGGGGGTGCAGTCCTGGAGCCCTCCTCAAGGTAAGCCTCATAAGCCTGCTTGGACCTGCACCAATTCGTCTGTTGGCACAACTTTGGCTGGACCTGGGCAGGTGGCTTGAGCTTGGGAAGGGGGATAGGATTGCCACCAATAACTATCCTTTTGCACCCTTGATACACTCTGTTGCTGCCTTGGTTCCTGCCCCATTCTTCCCCCTTCCCCCATTCCACCCACCCACCTCCTGTCACCTGCACCAGCATACTGACACCAGGACATCTTCATAGTTCGCTGTTCTGCATCACCACCACCCACCATTTGAGGCAGCAGCCTGGTTATGCATGATAGTGTCACAGCCTGATTTGCCAGAAAGGCTGCCAGTGGTAATGAACTGGTATCTGGTGTTCAGTGAGCCAGTGTGTGTGCCACTGTGTGTGAGGTCCAGTCTCTGCATCTCTATGGCTGGTAGTCTCAACTTGGTTAGCATCCTCCCTGCCTCTTGGCCTCAGTGTATATGGCCAAAGGTCTGCAGCTTTTGGTGTGGTCAGCCTGCTGGCCCTGAGGGCCTGGAGATTGCCTGGGAAATTTCCTGCTTTGGCCTTGCATGCTGGCCTCAGATGAGTGGTGAAACCACAACAGTTGCATTACTACAGCTGCTGTCGTAACACGACAGCAACCGCATAACAAGAACCCCCACATTTTACAAAGCACATGTGTTTAGGGATCTTTTCCTTTTAGTCACAGTGCACACACCTTTGGGATTGGCCCCATGTAGAGGAAGAAGGATAGAAAGTAACACCATATCCAAGCATTCCAAACAATCAAGGTTTATTTTAAAAAAATTAATACAGTGAAGAAAAGGAATCGGTTAAAAATATGAAGCTGCTATAAGCAATTTCTGTATATACCTTATGGGGGAGCATGATCACAAAGGGCTACCTAGAAGAGAAAAATGGCTCGCAGTTTGAACAATTTGACTATCTGAATATTTGGACATTTCCTGTTCAATTTTGGTGCAAGGTTTTGAAAAATTGGAAACTTTGAAAAAATTTCAAACATTTTTTGGCATATCAATAGTTTGGCCGCAATTTAACGCTATGCAATTGTATAACAACAAGTATTTAGGCCAGCAGTTCCCGAAGTGTTGGGAGCTGCAATGCCCTACCTGCTGTGTTTGCAGCATGCGGCTCCTGGATGTTCCTGGCAATGATGTCATCGCCAGTCACTTCCAGGTTCAGAGACACTGTGCGCCACTTCAGACAGCAGTGAGGAGGTCAGGGAGGGAGGGCTCTTCCTAGCAGGTGGTTTTTGCACACTGGTATTCTTTCTGCTGTGCTGAGCTTCCAACCACTTTCTGGGGCAAAACAATATCCCTGCAGGGGCACATGCAGCCAGCAACACTCAGCAAGTTCCTTGGGACACCCTGGGACATCACAATGCACATTTTGTGAACTGCTGCATTAGGCAATATGATAGAGAGGCACATAAATCCTAAGGTAACTAAAAAAAATTGATACAAAAAAACTAAGATTGCCTTTGGAATCAGCACCTTTGAACTGTACAAGGAACATTACAAATTAATTCAACATCATTTTTGTGTTGCACAGTGCTCTATGTAAGAATAAACACGTGGACAAGCATGATATTATTATTTTTTAAAAGAATGAACTAGAAAAATGCTTGTTAAATATACAATAACAACACTTCCCCCAGGAAATTGAGGGAGCCCCTGGCAGAGACAGCAACAGGGGAAAAGAAGAAAGGAACATCCAAGGTGGCACAAATGAGAGGACATAAAAACAAGAGCCGTGCCTTTGACAGGTATGATTTGGCACCTATTTATTGTTTTGTTTGCTTGCTTAAGCAGAGGCGTTTCTACAGGGATGGCAAAGCTCTAAGTGTTGCAAGGAGCCTTACCCTGTCATGTAAATCCCTCCTCTCCCTTGCTGCTGTAGCCAGTAAGCAACGCCAAGATGTTGCTGTTCCCTGTGAGGATTGGCTAAAACGGTGCAGGAGAGGGGTGATTTCCACTGCAAGGTAAGGCTTCTTGCAAAACTTAGAGCTTTGCCCTCCCTGTAGAAATGCCATTGGCTTAATGTATGTCTCACGCCATCCTTAGGCTTAGGGCGGCTTCCATTTAAAATTTGACATTAAAAAAAAACCCACCACTCCCTCCAGAGCAAGTAAAACTACACCTACACAACAGCTGTTGCCCCATGGCAGTGACTCTGAGAGCAGTTGGTAGCAATTAGGCCTCTTCTTGATGGCAGTGTTGTGGGAGGAAATCAAGCCAAGAAGGCGATTTCTCTCTCTATCCCTTTAAGGTGAGACTGGACTCCCAAGATTGAGTGGTTTGTTTTTCCGGCGTGCGTTCCCCTTTCCTGCTGAAGCGGAGTCCGCAACCCCCCTCTGGTCTCCCAATCCCCCTCGACGGGATCCTGCTATAGCTTACCCAAAGTTTTAACGTCCACGAAAGAAAAAGAATTGCCAGCTAGACACTGATGTTGCAGAAAGAGAAGTACATTTTACTCATGTGTAGGGCATCAGCAAAATGGACACACGTTGCAATGCCTCCAAGGAGATCACAGAACTTGTGTAATTTGTACATTTTGGTTTGGTCAGTTATACAGTTGAACATGCAAATGTGGAATTGAAACCCTGGCAACTTGCATTTACCAGCCAGAGGATATCTCAGAGCGGTTTTGCCCCACTGAAATTGGTTTTAGCTGGTTTTCCCCACTCCGCCTTTCAACAGCCCTCCCACATAGCAATCTTCACCTAACCCAATGTGGCTGACATTCCCAAAATGGAGTTAGTCTTGCTCTAACAACAGGTGAGTATTTAAGGGCACTATCCTAAGCTGCGCTGGAGCAGCGAGACCGGCGGGAGCACTCAGGAGCCTTCCTGGGGCTAAGACACGTTTGCGCCCTTGCCTGGGGAAGCCTCTCCTATGGGTTCCTACTTAGCAGGCGCGGAGCCAAGGATGAATAGGAGCCATATGGCCTGGGGACTGACGGCCCAATCATCAGACCAGGCCCCAGAGGAGTCTTCTCTCTCTCTCTCTCTCTCTCTCTCTCTCTCTCTCTCTCTCTCTCTGATGCAACCACATGAAATGGCTGAATTGATTCTGATATTCACTTAAAGGCAAAATGCAGCCTGAAGGGTTCTACTCGCACAAACTTCAACAATAGTCAAAAGAGTTATGTTAAGATGAGTGAAATGTCTCGTGTGTGTGTGTGTGTGTGTGTGTGTGTGTGTGTGTGTGACATATCGAGAAAGTTCAATTAAAATATTACAGATGGATTTTTTAGATTGTGAGCTCTTTTGGGACAGGGAGCCATTTAACTTTATTGTTATTAGCCTGTAAACCGCTTTGTGAACTTTGTGTTGAAAAATGGTATATAAATTCTTTTGTTGTTGTTCAGTCGCTAAGTCGTGTCCGACTCTTCGCGACCCCATGGACCACAGCACGCCAGGCCTCCCTGTCCTCCACTAGCTTCCTGAGTTCGCCCAATTTCATATTCATTGCTTCGGTGACACTATCTAACCATCTCATCCTCTGTCGCCCCCTTCTCCTTTTGCCTTCAATCTTTCCCAGCATGAGGGTCTTTTAATTCTATTGATTGATTAATTGATTTACCTGTGATAGCCAATCACAATCACCCTTGGTCATACTAGGCTTTCACACACTAAGGGAGAAACTTGGGTCTGCAAGCCATACCCTCTAACCTGAAAGCCCCTCTTCTCACATCCTGGTGTGTGGTGACTGCTCAATGGAGTTAATTCCTGGTGAAAGACAAGTACTTGGCACTTGTTCTGTCCTTTATAATTATTTTATAGGAGCAAGGCTGAGCATTCGCTTCCAGAACAATTCCAGGGCAAGGGCTGAAACAAGCCTGTATTCATACTAAGTCCTTGTCATTCTTGGCTCTCAAAATGCTCTTGAGGTGCCTCTCAAGAGCACTTTCCAAGAATGAAAAGATGATGATGATGATGATGATGATGATGATGATGATGATGATGATAATAATAATAATAATAATAATAATAATAATATTTCTTTGGCCATTAGATTGCTCCTCTGACTTTAATTCAAGGCGGTTTACATAGGCAGGCTTTATTTCTCTAAACCCCTTCAAGAGGTTTTTACAAATTACAAAGAAGTTCTGTCTTTCAAGAACTACAACAACATACAGATGGAACTTTCGTGGTCTAGTCCTTCTTTCTGGCCGCCCGATTGCCTTCCTGCTGGCTGATAGACGGTTTCTCTGCTCCCACCAAAGAAACAGCTGGCCCAGCACAACTCCTCTCTCACAGGCAGCTGGAGACAGCTCAGCTCTTATCAGTCACAATTCTTAAGGTCTGCCGCTCACCGAAGCTTCCGGTGAACTTGGACTGGTGACCTTCGGATCTTATCTTCACGCAAACGGAGGCTTTAATCCTCTTGACTAACCCTCCTGCCCACAAACAGAATTATTATTATTATTATTATTATTATTATTATTATTATTATTATTAT
>JAJKFI010000076.1:5964050-5988913 GCA_029204185.1 Lerista edwardsae
GGGGTTTCAGGAAGAAGCACAAAGCAGGTAGGAATTGTGGGGTGTCCAGTTCCCTGACTGCCAAGGCTGGCTCCCTACACCTAGGAGACATGTCTCCTTAGGGCTCAGTCTTTGATAGGTGTCCCACTAAAAACAATAGGAAATAAACAAATAGAACAAACGAAAATAGATGGAATTTTTCATAAGGCCAATGAATTAGGTTTAATGAATTAATGGTTTAAGGTTTAATGAATTAGGTTTAATGAGGTTTTAATAAGGTTTAATGAATTAATAGCTGCATGAATGACAAGAAAAATGGAATAACAACATGAAAGGTTTGGTGTTTGTCTTTTGTTTTGTCTTGCACACCTCTCTCAGCCCTCAGAAGTCTGGGATGAGCCGAATTCGCTCCGTCCAAACCCAAAGGTCGCACACCTTAGCGTTGGCCAAGGCTTGCAAATTCCCCTTACCTTAACCACTCCAGAATTCATCCATTGTCTAAAGACTAGAAGTGGCTCAATAGCATCGAACCATCTTTCTTTACTTGCCGGATTACAGGTTTGCTTCCTGGAACAGCAGAACCAAATGCTGCGCACCAAATGGGAACTGCTGCAAAAGCAGACGATTCCCACGGTGAAGAAAGACCTCAAGCCTCTCTGTGAAAATTACATCACCAGCCTGAGAAGAAAGCTGGATTGCTTCTTGTGTGAGAAGAGCAAGCGGGAGAGCCAACACAAAGTCATGCAGAACCTGATTGAGGAGAACAGGGGCAAGTAAGTCTCCAATGAAGGGCTCCGTTTCTATGGCCACCCCTTGCACTTAGTGAATCATATGGTGCGATGTCATTTTTCATAAATTTATTCAGTCCAGTTATTTCTATCTCATACTTTTCCAGTGCAATCGAAGTTGTTCTTAAATATCAAAGAATAAGGGCACAATCCTAACCAGCTTTCCAGCCCTGACTTAGCTGGGCCAATGACCCACCTGAAATTGGCTCGCGACCCACAGTTTGAGAACCACTGTCCTAACATAAAGTCATGTTTACATGATGCTTAAGAAAAGGCCACACTTTTGCCAGAAGGAGCTTGGAGGTAGGGCAGGTTTGTGTAAGTAGATTTCAGTAAGGCTGTTTCCTGTTGGGACTTTTCGGAACACTGATGTTTCTGAGACAAATGATACTGTCAGAGCCTAATAACACATTACAGGAAATGGTGTGTAATTAAGATGTGACCAGTTCCTTTCTTAAGGGGAAAAGCAGTTTTGGAAGGAGGAGATTTTGAGGAGGAACAGCAGCCCGGGGTTTGTGTGTGTGTGTGTGTGTGTGTGTGTGTGTGTGTGCGCTTAATCCTTTTCATGCCACACTTCACAGCTGTTTCCCTCCCCTTGGTAATCTAGATGCATGTTTGCCTTCAGAAACATGTCTCAACCCCTCCAGGGGGAACATAAATTGGGGGACCCAGAGCTGATAAATGCCTGACCCAGGATACAGCAACCTCCCTCTCTTGATCCTGTTGTTCTGCTCAAAATAGTTTTATGTTTTTTCTCAACACAATCAATCAATCAATCAATCAATCACTAGTATTTATATACCGCTTTTCAACACAAGTTCACAAAGCGGTTTACCGGCAAATAGTAATAATAAAGCTATAATATATAAAGTTATAATAAAGCTAAATGGCTCCCTGTCCCAAAAGGGCTCACAATCTAAAAGTGACCCTTGAAGCTTTCTTATGGGCACCTTCTGTCCTTCAGAGCCATTATTCTGGATATATGGCTTCAGAACCATTATTTTGGATATATGCGACAATGTAGTCCAATGTACCCCATAACAATGTAGTGAACATAAGAGCATAAGAAGAGCCCCACTGGATCAGGCCAAAGGCCCATCTAGTCCAGCTTCCTACATCTCACAGCAGCCCACCAGATGCCTCAGAGAATACACAAGACAACTAGATATGTGCATCTTGTTGCCACTCCCCTGCATCTGGCACTCCGAGGTAGCCTAACTCTAAAGTTAGGAGGTTGCACTAGCCATCATGACCTGTAGCCTGCGATGGACTTTTCCTCCAGAAATCTGTCCAGTCCCTTTTTAAAAGCATCTAGGCCTGATGCCATCACCCCCTTGTGTGGCAAGGAGTTCCACAGATTAATTACCCGCTGGGTAAAAAAGTATTTCCTTTTATCTGTTCTCACTCTCCCAACACTCAATTTTAGTGGATGTCCCCTGGTTATGGTATTGTGAGAGAAGGAAAAGAACTTCCCTCTATCCACTTTATCCATCCCGTGCATAATTTTGTATGTCTCAATCAAGTCCCCCCTCAGGTGCCTTTTTTTCTAGGCTGAAGAGCCCCAAACGCTGTAGCCTTTCCTCATATGGGAGGTGCCCCAGCCCCGTAATCATTTTGGTTGCTCTCTTCTGCACCATCTCTAGTTCCCCTATATCTTTTTTGAGGTGTGGCGACCAGAACTGTACACAGTACTCCAGATGTGGCCTTACCATCGATTTGCACAGTGGCATAATAATATTGGCCGTTTTATTCTCAACCCCCTTTTTCAATGTACTCCATTGTGTTGCTTGGTGTGTGCCGAGAAAGTGACTCTCTCCCCTTTGTTTTTAAAAACCTGCAAGATATGAAGATGAACTCAATAGACGGACACAAAAGGAGAACGACTTTGTCTTAATGAAGCAGGTGAGTGATCCAGGTGGGTTGCACCAGTGGCATAGCTAAGGGGGTGCAGGGGGTAGTAATTGCACCTGGCAACCAGCTTTTTTTGGGGGGGCAACAAACTGGGTTTGAAACTAGAGGCCAATATGGTGAAAACCTTGGTATGAATCATACCATCATGTTATGTATCATTGCAAAGCTAATTTGATGCTGAATGCAATGAAACAAACTGCGTTGGAATATCTGTATTCTATCAAAACTTATGGCCCATTAACCAGAAAACATTTTATTTATTTACTTAATAAATTAAATGTGATATTCTTAGTGTGTGGGGGTGTGTGTGTTATAAAATCTTTGCCCCAGGTAGCAGGTGCCTTTTCCTATGCTACTGGGCTGCACAATTATGCACATCAACAATAAGGAAGGAAAAAGGCAAAATGTTGTAGAACTACACAAGTTCTACTTACATAGGTAGAGGCAACAGTTTTACACCACCACACCACAATAAATCTGGGTTTGATGCAAAATCTACATTTAACATGGAACTACACAGTCAATTCCAGCACTCTGATGAGTGTATCCATACGATGCACATATTTGTCACATTTACACATTGAATTTTTAGGTGTACGTGTAAAAAAAAAAAAATCTGCCCTGAGAGGCAGTGGTACTTGTAAGCTGCATAGCTGTGCAGACTCCCAGCTCCAAGCCAACTGGCAAGATGGGGCTGAATACACAGAAAATGGTAAACAGCCTTCAAATATTAACAGATTAAAGTCTTTCATTTGAACAGGAGCAGGGTGTAGTTGGGGGGGGTAGATGGTAAAGTGCAATGCCCTAATACTTCTCCTACGGCAGGAACAGTGTCATAAACAATAGGAGTGCACAAGTGCTGTTTTTGAAACTTTTTTTTCAAAAGGGCTTTAACAGACAAGAAACATCAGAGCCAGCAGGAGGTAAACTGAGAAATTTGTTACTATCTCAGCCACTGTATTTTTCAAAGACTACTTGAGAGATATTATGTAGGTCATTTTACATTAAGACTGCAATCATAACCTGGAATTAGCACAAGGGCCACTATAAAGCAGGTTTGGACCACTCTTGGAGTCAGGGAGGATGGCACATGTCTGTGTGCTGGCCTCTCTGACTCCAAGTGTGGTCCAAACATACTTTATGGTGTCCCTTGTACAAGCCAAACTTTGCTGGCCTAACTCCAGGCTAGGATTGTGCCCTAAGGCTCCACTTGTATTCATGTTTATCTGAAAATAAGTCCTATTGAACACAATGGGACATATTTCTGACATGTCTAGGCTAGCACTCTAAGGTTGTAATTTTATACATACAGTGGACCTTCCTTGACCATGGGTTCAGCACCCATGGATTTGGGGGGCTTCACATGACCTCCCAGACACAACAGTAAATGCCTTCTAGTCACTTCTCGGAAGTGTTATGAAGTGCAGGGAGGCCATCTGAGGCCTCCCCTGGCATTAGACCTCCTCACAGAAGCATCAGAGTCACTTCTGAAAACTTGAAATGCTCTTTGTACACCTCCGGAAGGCATTCTAATGCCAAGGGAGGCCACACCCTCCCCGTACCACAGAACACCTCTTGGAAGGCTCTTCTGGTCACATCTGGGAGGACCTTTGAGGGCTTTTGGCAGATCTAATGATCTGTGGAAATGGGTGTCCCCTTGTGTGTGAGTGTGTGTCCATGTCCATGTCCTGGAACAGATTCCTTGTGGATACTGAGGGCCTAAATACATCCCTATGTCCCATTGAATGCCAATGGATTTACTTCTGCGTATAGATGGCTCACGTCTGTCTGCTGGCCTCTCTGACTCCGAAAGTGGTCCAAACGTACTTTAGGGTGTCTCTTGTGAAGGCCAAACGTTGCTGGCCTTTCTGCACCAGCCTAACTCCAGGTTAGATTGCACCCTCAGGGTCGCTTTAAATGTTTAACTTCCCAAGGGTGGAGGTTCTATTTCTATCACTTTTATCTTTGACTGAAATTAGAGACACATTCCATCTCCACCTTTTCCCCCCCCCAGCAAGTGGACAATGCATATAAGAGTCAGAAGGAACTGGAGCTGAAGAGGGACCTGTTGACAGAAAATGTGGACTTCTTGAGAAACTTCTTTGCAGAGGTTTGTATGCTCTGTTTCCTTCCGTAAAAAGTAGATCTTCTCTTGCCATAAACCCAACTTGGAAAAAAAGATGTGAGGAGTTTAAGACTTTTTAGAAGTCGAAGAAGTCTTAATTACCTAAAAGAAGGGAGGACACCTAAAATCCTTCTTCTTCCGTACAGAGGTATTCATTCAGTGGTACAACTTTAGAAAACCTGGTGCACAGATTTAAGGATATGCGCATAATTTCCATTGCCAACCATAGAATTTCTGCCCCTTAGCTAATGTCACCCAGTGCCATAGGTCTTATTGATTCCATTGGAATTTGATTATAAGTAATTCTTGCATAAAATTATTATCCTGGATCCATGCCATTGACCTTTTAGAATGGTTAGATCTCTCTCCCTTCCACCCAAGTCACGAATTCAGAGAAGAACCACTTCCTTGGTCCTTGTCAACGGTGCCCGAAGAAGGCACTGTGAAATATGGTGAGTGACAGCTCAATCCAGCATAAATTCCTGCTCAGTGACACAATGGTGCTAGTGCAGGCACTGCTGCATCCCGCGGTGGAATTTCAGCTGCTAGACGTCTCCTCAAGGTAAGGAGATATTTGTCCCTTGCCCCGAGGTAAACCCCAGCACCTGCAATGGGTCAACTTTGCACCAGCTATATCGAGTCCTTTTTCAGACTGTGAGCCCTTTGGGGACAGGGAACTATTTATTTTGATTTGTAAATTGGTCTGTTAACTACTTTTTGTTGAAAAGTGGTGTATAAATATTAATAACAACAACTGGCACAAGCCCATGTTGATCCATGTTGGTATATCAGGCCAGGAAGGGGAATGGGATAAGGCGCAGACCAGTGCCGCTGACCCTGCCCCCTCCCAGCCCTGCCAACCTCCCCCACCCTGCACAGACAGTGGCGGATCTAGGGAGTGGCAGGGGGGCAAGAGCCCTGGGTGCCGTCTTGGGGCCGTCTAGGGGGGCGCCACTGGCCCCCACAACATTGTGCGGGTAGACCTGGGCTCCGGAGCCCAGGTCTACCCATTGGGACCAGCCCAATTGGGCGGCCATTTCTAATGGGTAGACCAGGGTTCCCTCGAGGGGAGCCCAGGTCTACTCGTGGCCATTTCTAATGGGTAGACCAGGGTTCCCTCAAAGGGAGCCCAGGTCTACTCACGGCTGGTCCCAATGGGTAGACCTGGGCTCCCTCGAGGGGAGCCCAGGTCTACCTGGGGCTGCTTCTGGTGGGTAGACCTGGGCTCCCATGGGGGCACACTTCTATTGGGTGCCCCAGGCGCCATTTTGACTAGGTCCGCCCCTGTACACAGATGATCAGGCTATCCTGCATAAGAACATAAGAGCCCTGCTAGATCAGGCCAAAGGCCCATCTAGTCCAGATTCCTGTATCTCACAGTGACCCACCAGATGTCTCAGGGAGCACAGGAAACAACAAGATGTCTGCATCTTGTTGCCACTCCCTTGCACCTGCAGGTGGGTGGGGTGGGGCAAGAAGCCACCCAGTCTTAAACTACTGGGGATGGGTCTCAGCTTTCTTGATGCTGCTCTAGCTCCACCCCAGCCAGCCCTAAGCACCAATCAGATGCCAACCCTGCTGACCTGCCTCGTGTGAGGATAGAGCTCCACCAATCATTGGTGGAGGAGTGGCACTACGACACAGTACGCAGGCTCTTGCATGAACAAGCTGTAACATTATGAAATGTTTGCAAAGCCTACCGCTAACTGTGCACGTGGTCGATTGGGGCTGGCAGGTCAAGCCATTGTGAGATTGTCGTATAAAAAGGGCACACTTAATACAAACCACAGATTGACAATAAATGTTCACAAGCTTGACAGGCAAATGTCATTCATTGCTCAGAATGAAATACAATCAAATTGGTCTTCTACCTTGTAATAGCTTAATACAGCCTAACTACCATTGCTATGCATTCAGGTCGCAATCAAAATTTTGTGCCACCTGCAGGAAATTGCTACATTGGATTGTAAACTGTATGACACGTCAGTGGTGGTCAACATAAACAACAGCCGTGATCTGGACATGGATGCCCTCATCCAGAACATTGAAAGCTGGTATCAGAGCATCGCACAAAGGAGCAAAGAAGAAGTGAATCTGTTTTACCAGACCCAGGTATGAAAAAGGGATGTGGGGTGGATTACCAAATTGCATTATCAACTGGTGGTTGTCTTTAAAAAGGTGTTACAACAGTGGGATCTGGATAGCCAGAAAATTTAGATCTTAGCAATAGTTCCTGACTTCAGCCTAAGAAATCTTAAAATCAGAAAATGTTAGAATTGGAAGTGATCTTGAAGGTCATCTAGCCCAAATCCCTGCCTCTCAGTGCAGATGCTTCCCTGTTCTAAGACAACCATGAGAAATGACCATCTAGCCTCTGCGTGAAAACTTCCAGTGAGGTGGGAGCCCACAACTGCATGAGGCAGGCTGTTCCACTGCCGGACAGCTCTTACAGTTAGGAGAGTCTTCCTCCTGTCTAGCCTCAGTCAACTTCCCTGTAGTTTCAACCCATTGGTTTGAGTTCTGCCCTCAAAGACCACTAAAAGCCCTTTCTTCTGTGTGGCAGCCTTTCAGAAATTTAGAGATTGCTGCTATATTTTGCCTTACTTGTTTCTTCTCTAGGCTAAACTTATCAAGCTCTTTTAATTAACCGGTCCTCATAGGACTTGGTTTCCAGACCCCAGTGGCACGCCCAGCCTAGCCCAGGGGCCTGGTCGACACTCTGCGCCCCTAGTAGCTCCCCTCCCCTCCCCACCCACACTGGTTTTCTTGGCCAGAGAGCCCAGCTCCCTCAGAAGTGCCCATGCAGGCGCATCACCACACCGCGTGGGCGCGGCACCTCTGCAATGCAGGTCTGACGTAAAGAAACAAACATTCCCTTACCTAGAGGAGGCCTCCGTGACTGCCCCCCCCCCTGCAATTTCAGGATGCAGCACATGTCCCATCGGCACAGCTACATCAGTGCTGGAAAGTTGGTTAGGGCGTCCTAAGTTGACGCATCTTCTTGGTACGGGCTCAATGATCCAGCTTGTCACTATCATTTTTGATCTTAATAATTTGGTCTTCCGGGGTGGTAGCTATCCCCAACTTGGTGTGATCTGCAAATGTGATAAGCGTTCCTTCAACCCCATCCTCCAGCTCATTTATAAAGTCTCCATGTGATTTGTAGAAGTTTTCATATGTCTTTGCTGAAATATCATCAGTGCTCACAGGGGTTTTTGATGTGGTAGTGGGAGGTGCTTTCCTGTTCATGAGCAGGACTCTTGCTCGGGCGGGGGTGGTGGTGGTGAGTCATGGTCTTCAAAGGACAGAGTCCCTGTGGCCACTTGGGGGGAGCTGGCAGTCACACTGGTGCTGTTCTGTCTTCTCTCTGGACATTAGATTGAGGATCTTCAGAACAAACAGTTCCAATACGTTGAGAACCTGAAAAAGAGCAACAGTGACATTGCAGAGTTGACCCGGGTGGTCCACATCATGCAGTGCCAAGTGGACACTGAAAAGAAGAAGGTAAGGAAGTTCTCATGTCCCCTGGCTTGAGTCAGGCCTGGTTTACAGCAGTGTCTGACTTTAACAATGCAATCCTAACTGGCAGGTCCGTCGGTGCAGCGACCGCTGGGCCAGCTTAAGGTGTTGCAAAAATGCCGTAAAGTGCTCCATGGCACCCTGTGAATAAGGAGCACCAGCAGAAAGACCTGCTCCTCCCCACTGGTGCTGGATCCAAATGGATCCATTGACGGAGCAGGTAAATTGCTATGGGTCAGTGCAGGGGGAGGGCGGGTGGATCAGGCCCAGGAGGGGGGCAGGATCATCAGCAGCAGGGCATGCATATCCGAATCCCCCTTCCGGGCTTGAAAGACTAACACAAGGCTTTTTGGACTTGTGCCAGCCATTCTGCTGAGCAACCACATTGCACAGACAGGGGCATTGCCTGAGGCAAAGGGCTGAATGTCCCCTTACATTGAGGAGACACTCCAGCCTGCTCCTTCCCAATGCTGGATACAGCGTGGATACACCATGTTCTGGTCCGTTCCCCCTGAATGACATCACTGCATGTAGCCCTGCTGCACTGGTTCCGGTTGGGATTGGGCTGCCCAAGTACTTGCATTTAGAGTCTGGAAGAGCAACACGAATGGAACCGTTCCTTCAGTTTGCAGTGTTATCCTGCTGAAATAAAGATGTACAGGCAATCTAGAATACAGTTCATCAAAAAGAGAATTCTGCAAGCTAGAAACTGAGTAAAAGGAGAGAGTGGGGAATCTCCTTAAGATATGTGTGTGTGTTTGTGTGTGTGTGTGTGTGTGTGTGTGTGTGTGTGTGAGAGAGAGAGAGAGAGAGATGTCACACATCGTATTTCTACACCTAGAAATGCAAATTTCAGGGACTTGTACTGCTCACCTCAAATACAAAAGAAGGATTACAACTCCATAATAAATTTGGTTTAGATTTTATTCCAAGATGGAGAAGAATCCGACTGTTTCCCCCTTCTCACACAGCCCTAATCTCCTTCCCTCCCATGCACAATTCCTCCAACTCTCTCCTCTACGGGCTACATCAGCAGTGGCAGTGCCGGCACCTGGTTGCTTGGGAACCTGGGAAAAGTTCTGAACGAAACTACTCACGGCACCCCTTGCTTGTCCTCTTATGACAACTGGGAGCTGCCGTCATCACCTGTAGTAGGGGTCAGAGGTTGGTCTGGCCAAATGGGTGTGGGGTATGGTATTGTGATGGGTGTGGAGCTCTCTGCCAGGCTGATTTGGCCAATCCCAGACGCCACTCTTGGGCAGTGGAGGAGTGGGAAAAGCATTCCTGCTAACAACCATATCAGAATCATATTGGGTAAATAGAAGGGGAAAGTGGTTAGAGGTTTGATGCTGGTTGGGTGGGAGAATAGAGATTTTTTGGGAGAGAGAGGGAGGGAAAGAAGGAATGACCCTGAAGGCTGGGATAGGAATTGGACCCCATCATGCCACCACCCAATGGCACTGAGGTGCAATTAGCTTTGAGTCGCTTCAGATGGACTGAGAATATATTTTGCAAGCTATCTTCAAAAATAGAGAGGAAGTAGGTGGTCTTATTCCAAATCAATCAAATCCAGCTAGGGGAGCTTTTCCACCCACCAGCCCTGTTAGTGCTGAGCTTTTGTGCACCTCTTTGTTTGAACTGAATCTACGTGCATATTCCCACTCAACACTGCTCTGTGGCTGCATTCTGAAAGATGTGAAGATTCTATCAAAGGTTGATTTGATAGTGATGTAATGAGATCTCTTTGGGGGCTGGTTCTATTACAATTCTGAAGAGTCCATGATGAAGCTCCAGGACCCCCCAGTGTTCCCCAAGCCACTTCTGTATAGCAAAAACACAGGAGGCAGTTTAGGACCAGAGTCAAGATTTACTAAGCCTAGCATGACATTGGGAAATCTTATTCCTTGTTTTGCAGGTTGCCTCACTGCAAACAGCTATTGGTGACACTGAACAACGTGGGGACTGTGCCCTGCGAGATGCCCGGGCTAAGCACCTGGAGCTTCAGAATAGCCTGCAGAATGCCAAAGATAAATTGGCTTCCCTCTTGCGGGAATACCATGAAGTAATGAACACAAAACTGGCCCTTGATATTGAGATTGCAACGTACAAGAAGATGCTGGAGGGAGAAGAGAACAGGTGACTATAACACCAGACAACTTAAATAATAAGGCTAGTAAAGGGTCTTTCAAACATCATGTTTACACTTGGATTACAAATTTAATTTCCTAAATACATTTCGCTGTTCTGTTTCTTAATTTTCCAGGCAAGGAAGGGATGCTGCACACAGTAGCATTGCTAAGAGATCTGGCACTCAGGGCTCATACATTTTTAACATCCTCCCTCCACCTGCCCCAGAAGGTTTCCTGGAGGCCTTAGAAAGGCATTTCCTGTTTTTCCCCAAAACAGGAAGTGCCTTTCTAAGGCCCCCAGGAGGCCTTCTGAGGAGTGGGAAGGCGGTGAACAGCCTTCCGGCACCTCAGGCCTCCAGATCCGCCACAGTGGGTGCGGGTTGGTGTGGCACCCAGGCCAATTAACACTCCTGCCCCTCTTACTATGCCACTGACTGCACAGAAGACATATTCCTCTCCATCATATATAGGGCTAACTCACAGAGCCCTTTGTCTTGCTTGGCAGGAAACTTCAGGTTCAACTGCAAAGCAAAAAAGCTGCAGCTAAGCATCAGGGATTGCAGTGCTGACACCAGGTTCTTATGGAGCATCAAGCAAACCCTTTTCTCTCATCCTGGTGCTTGTTTACATGCCTATGTGCGTACATCTAGATAATGTTCCCCAGAGAGCAGTGTGGATGCTCCCCTCTTAGTGCCACTTGGACATTGAGGTCCACGTCAGACATGCAGAAACCCATGGGTTTCAAACACACAGTCACAGAACTCATGTTTGAAGTCTGCTGTCTGAGTCCTCAGAGGAGGTAAAATAGCACCCTAGACTGTCTCCTGGTGGGACCCTCCTTCACCAGAGTGGTTTTGTCCTTGCTTATAAACTTTGAAGGGCAACTGTCTCTGCCCCCTTGCCTGAGATGAGTAGAACGGCAAAAATGACTTTTGCTTGATCTTTTGCTCTATAAATCTGGTTGGGATGCGGGGAGAAGAAAGGAAGGGGTAAACTCTCTTTCAGGACACCAACAGCTTAGCTAGGACAATATCATATTTCATCCAGTTGGAGGCAATAGAATACAGTTCGACCATACTGGAGAAAAAAACTGTTGCTAACTTAGAAGCAACATTTCCATTGAATTATATGTTTAAACAATGTGCACTTTGAGAATGCCAGAAAGAATCTGGAAAATCATATCCACCCAAACAGCATTTCATCACCAATAACCTTGAAGTTGACACTGCAATCCTAATGGTGCAAACAACTGATGAAATAACCAACCGGCCTTATGTTTCTTTTCTTGCAGAATCTGTACAGGAATGCCTGTGAGTGTGGGTAAGTAACGTGCAGATTCTTTTTACTTTCTCCAACAGCCTGAAATATTTCTCTCCTTGAAATGTCTGATAGCTGTGAAATGCTGTTAGAATCACTCACTGATGTACCTTTCTCTTTCAGCTGTGGTTAACACGGGTTGCTCAGTCCATAAAATATAGCCTGAAGTGGATGCGAAACCCTGAATGCATATAAGGAATTTCGATCACGCTTGTATGATTGGCAGATGCAACTCAAAACGAGAAGCAGCATATAACCAGCGTGATGACCAGGGGATTGGACTTAGGGGGTCTGGGCAGCTGCGTACATTAGGGCAGACATTTTTCTATTCATTCATTCCACATGAAGCAGAGCTGAAAGTTCTTTGTTGAGGCACTTCTGCTCAAAACAGGCTTTGCAAGGGTGAGGTGGGGGAGGTAGTTCATGAAGCCACAGACTTCTCTACTGCACATTTTGTGCAGTTCTTGTGGTCCTGGCAGCAGCTGTGATCATACTCCCTGCTGTTGGTGGGAGTCATTTTTTTCTTCACTGCAGTTTCTATTTCTTCTCAAGATCCCAATGTGGAGCCAACACCAGCAAGACCGTGTCAAGCCAGAGTAAAGCCAAATCAGAGCAAGGGTTCTGGAGCAGAAAGCCAAAGTTCCTATTCTTACCCTGGTGTCTTTTGGGTCAAATGTTGAACTTGCGTTGAAGAAAAAAAAAAGGAATCTACCAATCACAGATTGCTGGATTGCCACCATCTTTAGGTCTGCCCCTGTTTGCAGCTCCCCGCAAATAGCTGAAATCCCTCCCTCAACTCTGCAGCCTGCACATATAAGGTGGCAAAGCTGGGGGACCATTTTAGGTTAGCACTAATCTCATGAACCATGTGACTCAGGGACGAACGGAACCCTGAGTGCGCCCATGGCAGGCGAGGAAACCGCGCCCCCAGCATGTTGCCCCGCCCCGTGCATCGCCCAGCCACGCCTCCCTGCGCTGGGAATAGCTCCATTTTGGAGCGGAACGAGCGCCAGGGAGGGCGGGTGGGCCAGACAGCATGTGGGTTCATCCGCAGACTCTGTGCAATGGTGCCCCGCTGCTGCCAGCGCCCATGGCTCACGACACCCCGGGCTATACCCTTCCTCCGCCTCTGATGTGACTGCCAAAATAAAGTCAACCAGTCAGGGCATTCTGCTAACTGGAGGATCAAAACATGATACATAGCTATTCATCCCTCTATAATTAAAAGAGCACGTAATAACTGTATTAAGGGCTGCAATTCTATGCACACTTACCTGGAAGTAAGCCCCATTGGCTTTAATGGGACTTACTTCTAAGGAGACATGCATAGGATTGGGCTCCAAGTCTCAGAAACAGGACACTGTCATAACCCACAGCACCTCAAGTCACAATGCTTTTCAAGAGCATCAGCCAATTCCACTGAGAGTAGTTAAGTAAGCATAAGTCATCTGAAATAATTGATAGGCCTGTTTGAATGAAACTTCAGAATTGTTGTGTGATAGCCTGCAAGGTTAATTAGGGCTCAGGGCAGCTATCCTATGCATACTTTCCTGAGAGTAAAGTCCACTGAACACAGTGTGACTTACTTCTGAGTAGACATGCATAGGACTGTGCTGTAACTTTCACAGCTCCCCATGCCAACTGCAGTCATGGACCTTAGAAATTATAGTTTTAATTGCAACTGTTGAGAATTCTCTCTGTTACTCTTCATCCTCCTTCAATTTTTTGAATTGTGTTCTAAAGCATAAACCTAAGAACAACATCACATACAGACTAGGGTTCCCAGATACAAATGGGGACAGAGTGCCTATACATTTAACCATTGTACAGAAGAGGAAATTTTGGCAGGTGTACCTTTTGAAACCTTTCCATGTTGAACTGCACCTGCCCAAATTCCCCCTTCTATACAATGGTTAAAGGTATAGGCACTGTGTCCTGTTTGTATCTGGGAACCCTACTAAAGACTCAGCCTTTCATTTCCATAC
The DNA here is from genome assembly GCA_029204185.1 of Lerista edwardsae. Taxonomy (NCBI): domain Eukaryota; kingdom Metazoa; phylum Chordata; class Lepidosauria; order Squamata; family Scincidae; genus Lerista; species Lerista edwardsae. The sequence goes on from JAJKFI010000076.1 coordinate 5,977,804, forward strand.
TGCTGATTCCAAAATGTAATAAAAGGATGCTACTTGTTGGAGAATGTCAGTGTTCAGACTTTGTATCGAGTTCTTTGTGTGGCAGAGAGCTAGAGCCAACAAATTCTGTGCTGTGGATCACGGGAGAAGGAACTGAAAATAAAGCTGCTCATATTATAGTGCCTTCCTACAAACACATAGTGCAACCATTTTGGCAATGCTGTGTACAGGCCTGGCCACTAGGTCTCAAAGAGGATATCAAAGAGCTGGAAAAGAGGTCATTCAGAATGAACAGGAGGCTGGAAGATCTTTCCTGTGAGGAAATGTGCCGTCAGCTTATTTAGAAGGCAGGTATAAAAAAATTCCGCCGCTCGAACGGCTATGCATCTACGGTTGTAATCAGATTGAAGATGTTCTCCATTATTTGCTCTATTGCCCTCTTTATTCCAGTCCTAGATCTCGCTTTTTGGACCCGATTATAAAATCTTTAAGTGGATATTCCTCTGAACAAATAGTTTGTTATATGTTAGAGGATTTACAAATGAAAGTGACATATGCTGAGGCACACTATGCAATAGCAGCTAAAAAGTTAAGATGTAAATTTGTTGAAGCTAATAAAAGATGTTGATTTTATTTTTTATGAGCTGCTATGAAAGAAGCTTTTTATTCTATGTACTAAGACTGTATTTTAAAATTGTAATGACTTATGAGTTAAGCAATAAAGTATTATGAGGATGGTGAGGAAATGCTACAATGTGTGGGCTTTTCTAATAGTAATAATAAAAGCAGACGTCTAATGAAACTGTCCGGTGAGAGAGGACAATCAAAAGGAAGTGGACTTCAAACAGTGCAGAGTTAATTGATGGAATTTGCTGCCACAAGATGCAGTGATGACCAGTAGCTAAAGGTGTTTGAAAACTGCGTTATTTACCTTACTCAGCAAAAAAAACAGCGTTGTGCTCAGTAAGACTGAGTCGTGACCCACCACCCTGGGAAGCACTGGCCAATACCTCTTTAAAGGGTGGAAGAAGGGAAAGGCAGCAACACAAACCCCCAGATTGCACTGCTGCCCTTGGCCAAGGGGGTTATTTTATAATTACCCCTCACAGCACTGGCCTCTGGGGTGTTTGGGGAGCCCTGGGAACAATCCCACAGGGCTCCCCAAGCCTTGTGATGTGTTAAAAATGTAACCAGGACCTACATACAGGTTGCGATTGTGAAACCTGGAATGCGTCGCAATTGCATTTTTAACAAATTGTAAGGCTTGGGAAGCCCTGAGGGGGTGTCCCCAGGGCTCCCCACATCCCTTGATGGCCAGTGCTGCAAGGGCTAAGTGTAAAATAAGCCCTTTTGACACGGGCAGCAGCGCAATCCTGGGGATCACAGTGCAGCCTTTGTGCTGCCCCCCACCATTACTTACAAGGTTACCAACTCCTTCGTCGGAGTTTGGGAACCACTGACGGGCAGTGCCATCCTATTCGGCACATAGTGCTGATGCAACATCGTTCCGTCAGCGCTATGGCATTAGCGACGATGCAGGGGCATTAGCGACGATGCAGCAGCACCCCCGCATCGGCGCTAAAGCTCTCAAGCTGACGCTACGAGTAGCGTCAGCTTGAGAGCGCCAACGGGAAGCCTCTCTTGCACCGAGCGAAGCTGGTTGGCGCAAGGGAGGCCTGCTGTTTAGCAGGCGCGGATCCGAGGAGTGCATAGGGGAGGCTGGAGCCTTTCCTACAGTAAGGGAGTGAACGCTCCCTTGCCACAGGAAGGCTCCAGCCTCTCCTAAACAGCGTCGTATATGGCGCTGGCCTATCGGCCTCACCAGTCTGGCGCTGCTTAGGATTGCGCCCTAAGGATATAAACCTGCCTTACCAGAAACAAACATCTCTACTAATAGTGTACATGGCTACAAAGGGGATAAATCTTAACAGTGACTACTAGTTGTGATGGCTGTGTGCTACCTCCAAGTTCAGAAGCAGTGTTCCTCTGACTATCAGTGGTAGGATTGCATATTTTGTAGAAGGGCATGCTTGTGGGCTTTCTAGAGAAGTCTCGTTGGCCACTGTGCAAAAGCGCCTACTAGACTAGATGAGCCTTGAGCCCAATGTAGTAGAGCCAATCTTCTTATGGAAGAAGATGTTGCTTTCCCATGACAGGTCCAAGTAATCTTAGTGCATTTAAATGAAGTATTTGCACTCCCTTTGACACATACATTCCCAGGATACGACTTGAGGCTGCAATCCTATCCATACTCTCTTGGGAGTAGGCCACATTGAACACAATGGGATTTACTTCTGAATATTGAGCTGCAAGTACTGCCAAGCACCATATTTCAACCTCTTTCCTGTTATTAGCAGAGCCGTCTCACTAACCCAAGTCCAACAGATGCGTCTTTAGGGTGCTGACACTGAACATGTAATCCGTCTGCCGAATTCAATATTTGGCAGGATCCTCACATCATCACTCCTTCATATAATGGGTCCTGCAGTGTTAGTCAGCAATCAAGAAAGTAATGACCAGCAAAATTCCTCTGTTAAATATAATATTAGAGAACACGCTCCTGTCAGCTTTCTCACCAACCACACAGCAGATTTGTGGCAAATGAGTGCAAGTGAGTGCAAACTCAGATTCAAGTTCATGAGTGGTGTCTAGCCTTCATTTCTGTCTTCCGTGTGAGCATCTGACAAGGGGAGATTCACAAAGCTGTATTCCCCCTTAGGAGCATAAGCCTATTCCCATGGGATGGTGCCAGGAGGAGCACAATTCTCCCTTTGCACTATTCCCACAAATATGGCAGGAGGCTGCTCTAGCCACATGTGCAATCCTTCATTCCTTCTTCTTTGCAATGGGCATAGTGGCTCCAGGGCCGTAACCCTATATACTCTTACCTAGGAGCAAATCTCTGTTAACTCAGTGGAGCTTCTTTCTGAGTAGACATGCATAGGCTTGTGGTGTAAGGCTGCAATCCTATACACACTTAGCAGGGAGTCAGTTCAGTGGTGGCATCTAAATGATTTAAGAACAGGAACTCACTTTTGATTGGCACATGTCAAGACCTGCCCACCAGAAGTGACGTCATAAGCCGGAGGCTGGCGGAGCCCAGGTCTACCCACGGCTGGTTCCTAGCCAGCGACGACGTCAGCGACAAGTGGGTGGAGCCAGCCAGTTCTGTACAGCGCCTGGCGCCTACAGAACAGAAAGCAAAGAATTCCCCCCACCCCAATTGCAGCTCCAATAGCGATGGGGACAGTCTCCCAAAGAAACCGCACACCCAGAGCGCCAATGAAACGCTCTGGACTGGAGAGACAGCGGCGAAAGCCTTTCCTTGGTCTTCGCGGCTAGGCAAGGTGGAGTTATTCAAAATTGCCAGGGAAGTTGACAGGTCGCCCCCCTAGGAATCCGGAGTCGCTCCCTTTAACACTCTGAATGCCGGCCAACCAAGAAGAAAAGCTCTTTGCAGAGGAATTGGGAGGGGGGAGGGGGGAGAGTGAAGTGGGCGGAGCCAGCCCTAATTTTAACAATTGGAACTGAGTTCCCCCGCGTTCCCCCTGCGTGACATCACTGAGTTAGTTCCATTGAATTCAGTGAGACTTCATCAGTGTGCCCTGTGAGACTTGGTTCATGTACACATCTGGAGGGGGCAATGCTGTGAAGACAAGGAGAATGAAAGTGTAAGCCCTCCACTATCCAGTATGCCTCCAGTGGATGATCTCCTGATCACATGGACATCCAGTTAAGGGGATTTCAGCCCTCAAAAATGGGCAGGACAAATAATCAGACATCCATTTTCAGAAATGTTCCATGCCTCAATGTCTCTCTTTGCATTGACTTGACTGACACCCATAACAACCAGCTATCTCAGATCTGCCTCCTCCGTGATCTAAACAAATTATGGAAATAGTCTAAACCACAAACATCTCATCATGGCCAGACAGAGATTTATGTACATTAAACACTTTCATCGTCTCCTGGCTTATATGTTGCTTAATTCCAGATAGCACGCTAACATTCTTTTGGGTGAAAGCTTCATTTCATTTAAATGAATGGAAGTTTCCCACCGGCTAAATAGAAGAGTTATGTGCTGAATATGTAGATATAACCCAAGATCTGCAGGAACAGAATTTATCACACTGGAGGGTATATTTATGCAAATTAATTAGAATTCTGCAATGTTGTGTTAAGCCTATATTGTCCTATGCAGTCTGAGTTAAACATAATCCTCAGAGAAACCAGGGCTTGAAACTGGCACCTTCTGTGTGTTCTGCCACTGAGCTTGGGCCATCCCCAAATAGCTAGCCCAAAACCATGAAATGAGTTACATAGGTGGAAATTTGATCGGGATCTCCCACAGCCAAACCTGTGCCAGTCGAAACCTGTATCGACTTTAGTAAGGCTTAAGGCACAATCTTCTGCATTTCTATTTGGAAGTAAATTCCATTGAGTTTGATGAGCTTTACTCCCAAGGAAATATTTATCAGGTGTCATCCTCAGTCATGGAAATTTCGGTGCTTCCCACAACTGAAGAGGAGCAAGGCCTGGAGGAGACGTGGTGGAGGATGTGGTGTGTGGTGTGCTTCCTGGCCTTTGCATACTACACGTTCCCACAGGCCAACAAACTGCATAAGGGCTAATATGAAAACCTTAAGGCTAAGCTTCCTCTGTTTGGTTGGGCATCTGTCACACCCTTAATCTTATTAGGTTTCTTGTGTTTGAATTGCAATTAAAATTGGTTCACCTGCTCTGAGATATTTCCCCTGTGTAGGAGGACCGCAAAGCACAGAAGATCTATAAAGCTGGCCATATTGAAATAGATCATTGGTCTATCGAGCCCTGTACTGGTTACTCTGACTGGCTGTGGTTTAACGAGATCCTGTTGGCTAGAGATATCAGCGATCAAACCTGGGATTGTCCACCTTCAAAGCTTGTGACTTAATGCTGAATTATAGCTGCATACAAAACATATTACTCCTCCAAAAATGATAAGATACAATGGATTCAAATTCAGTCCTTCATAAGGAGGCTGTCCCCATCCATCTCTTTGAGACTTCAAACTTAGATGTATAAAGCCATTTACCTTCATAATAATTTTTTGCCTGTAAACTGCTTTGTGAACTTTTGTTGATAGGCGGTATATAAATATTATTGATTGATTGATTGATTGATTGATTGATTGATTGATTGATTGATATAGAGCAATGTTATTCAAACTGTGGGTCAGGACCCTCTTGGTGGGTCATGACCTGATGACAGGTGGGTCGCGGAAAGCTGGGAGCAGCCATCTTGGACACTCCAGAACTTACTCTTGTTATATTCCTTTTGTGAGTATTAGCAGTTTGAATTTTCAAGCAAGAGTTTTTTTTTAAAAAAAATGTTTTTAGTTCAATGCTTTTACATCATATTTTGTCCTCATCTTGCTTTCCGTCAGGGATGTTTCCTGGTTGTACAATTGCTGCAGTTCAAGAATGCCAATTTACATTTCAGAAGTGTCATTTTATTACATTACAATGACAGCACTTCCTGCTTGGTGATGTCACTTCCTGCCACAACATCCCTTCCAGGTTAATAACATGACTTCTAAAAAGTGGGTCCCAGTCTAAAAAGTTTGAATACCAATGATATAGAGAGAACTATCAGACTTTACAACCATCAGATCAGTATACAGAGAACAGTATCGATACTGTATAGTGTTCTCCCTATACATTACTGCCAAATCTTGTGAATTTGCTTTAGGAATGCCAAAATGGCAAGTGTACCACCGCAACATTCTGTGGCAACTTCAGACTTCAAGTGCAAGTGGCATAATTCAAACAAGCCCATATAATAAAGATTCTCTTAGCTACGCTTGTCATTCCTCTCCTTCTCCTTCCTCCACAACTATTACCAGCTACAATTCTGCCTGATGTGCAAGCATTAAAATCAAAAGATGCTTTCCTTAACGTTAGTGTCAGAGAACAGAAAACATCCTTTTGTTTTCTTCTGCAGTTTGTCATTTCCATACAAAAATCAGGTGACAAAAATGAGAAGCCAATGAGCAGCAGATTGTGGGATGCCCGTGAAGCACATTGGGTCTTGTGTATTTCTAAGTAGGCGTTGGAGTTTGGTGGAATGTAAAGAATTCATTCCATCATTCATTCATTTCAAATTATGTTCCCAGAAGTCCAACCCATGTCCCCCATAGCACGCAGTGTGGGTGTTTCCTTCCTACCAAGTCAAGCCAATGAATATTCACTATGCTTCTATCAAACAGCTGTTTTTCAAAGTGTTTCTGGAATTTCTTCAACCAGGAACTCCAATTTAATGATATATTTATAAAGTATTTCTTCACAGCTAAAAATCCAGATGCCATGATCCTTTCGACTAGCAATAACCAATACAGATGATCTGCTCGGTTTTTGTTTTGGGACTCCCCGCTGACACCAAAAACCATGTTCAATAAAAGCAGCTAAAGCAAAACAAGAGTAAGTCAGGTAGCCAATTAGAACTGCTATTTTGCAGTTGCTCTGAGAAAAGTGATTCCCTCCCTTAGTCCTGGCTCACGGAAGAATGGCATGCAAAAGTGATTAATCACTTCTGTATTCCATTGTTCAGCAAGCCAGGGAGAAGGTCATTTTTCTTAGCGTGAGCTGCAAAATAGCCGTTCTAATAGTCTGACTCCTAAGCAGTTTTTAGAATGGGGATTGCAAGAAGATGTGCTTCTCTAGGGATCAGTGTCCTTTTTATCTGCAGTGGCTATCATAGGGTATAATCCGTGGATTAAAAAAAAGGTTGGACCTGTAATTGCAGTTAACGTGCAATGGCTATGGAAATTGTGGCAACCAGCTGCAGTTCTGTTTCAGGATCCTTTTTTCACATTTTACAATTTAGTGCTGGTATTTATTAAGATCTTTTATCATAAAAGTATTCTCCCATTTTTTGGAATGCAGAGCGCAATCCTAAACTGGAGTTAGGCCGGCATAATCTAAGCCATCAAAGTTTGACCAGCACAAGGGCCACCGTAAAGTATGTGTGGACCACTCTCGGAGTCAGAGAGGCCAGCAGACAGACATGAGCCATCCTCCCTGACTCCGAGAATAGTCCAAACATACTTTACGGTGGCCCTTGTGCTGGTCAAACTTTGCTGGCTTAGCTTATGCCGACCTAACTCAGTTTAGGATTGCGCCCGCAGACAGGTAATGATTTTTTTTTAAACCAGCTATTTCATTCTGATCTCTGTAGGATAATTAAGTAAATAATGAGAAGAATGTCCTCAAAAGTAAGGGTTGTTGTTACTGAAAGTTGAAGCTGCATTCATGCTTGGTAGATCATATCATCTCAGTTTATGCTGCCATGCAGTGATGGGATCAGCTAATGACTCGGGGGAACGCTGGGCGGGCAGCAGGAAGGCTGGGTGGGACTTCTGGGTGATTGACAGCCAGGGCAGCCCGTGCGGCGGGTGGGCAGGCGGCGGACCCGGACAGACAGGCTGTCAATCACCCAGACAGGCTGCCATGTAAAACATTCCCTAAACAATTAATGGATATGAGCATATAGGAAGAGGCCTAAAAATCATACTAAAAGGTATAAAACATTCTGTCCGAAGTCCATGGTCTTTGGGCATCTCATCAAGAAGGCAGAAGGTGCCTCTACCCTGGTTTGCTGTCTCTACACAGTCTGGTATTGAGAGACATACAAGGGCTGTTCATTGCAGCCAGGGTCAGCTCCAGAAGCAGCGGGGCCCAATGCGAGGCATTCCCACAGGGGCCCCACGCACCAAAACAAGTGACTGTGGCGCCACCTGCAGCACCTGGAAATGGTTGGTGGTGACATGATGGTGTCACCGCCAACTGCTCCCAGGAGGCTTACTTTGAGCAGTTTGGAGGTAGGGGAAGCTGGGAGGGCCCAAGGTAAAGCTGCTTTACTCACCCCAGTGACTTACAGCCCATAGAGATCCCGACTGCAACAGCAGGCAATATGCTCACCGTGTGGGGCCCAATGTGATAGCCTTGGTCACATTGGCTTAAGCCAGCCCTCATGACCCATTTCCATGGACAGGCACTTTCTATTGTCTTCTTTTTAAAGACCCTCTAAACATGAGGCCAACACTACACTTTTAGTCAGTGGCGTCCATAAATTCATTAATCGTCCCATGTGACAAAGTCTTTGCCTTGAACTTACTCATCAGCTTCATTTGATGAACCCCCTTCTAATATTATGAAAAAGGGTGCAAATGTATCTCCATCTGTTCTATCCGCACCATTCCTAAATTTATAATCTTTTAGCATGTTCCGAGTCCTTTGACTTTTTTTTTTCTAGATTAAAAAGCCCTGAAGGCTTTAGCCTTTCTGATAAAGGTAGGTGCTCTCCTACCACCTAATTGCCTTTTTCCGTATCTGTGTGAGGGCACAATCCTGGGATGGATATTGCACCAATGCTATGTCATAGTGTCCTGCTAACTGGACAAGAGGCACTTTTTCAAGTGGTGCTCCTCTTATATTTAGCAGGGGGAGAGTAACTGTCCCTCTTCACCCCTGCACAGTCTTTCTAGTGGCTGTTGCTGGCAGTCTGCCTTTTTTTAGATTGTGAGCCCTTTTGGGACAGGGAGCCATTTAACTTTATTATTATTACTATTTGCCTGTAAAACGCTTTGTGAACTTCGTGTTGAAAAGCGGTATATAAGTACCTTGATTGATTGATTGATTGATTGATTGATTGATTGATTGATAGTGTCGGCACAACATCACTGGCACCAATGCGGGGGCACTGACCGGCACCCCCGCGTCAGAGCTAGAGGTCTTGGGCCAATGCTAGCAGTAGCGTTGGCCTGAGAGCGCTGGCACTGAGTTGCCCTTGCGCTAGCCAAACCCAGCTGGAGCAAGGGTGGTTCTGGGAGGAGGGCAAGCAGGCAGGCAGGAGGAACTGGGCAAGGGTGGGCAGGCTGATGGGTGTGCAAACCCAGGGAGGGGGCCCGCCAGCCTCGCCATTCCAGCACAATGTAGGATTGCGCTCTGTGGTATGGATATAGCAATATCTAGAATGTCAGCAATACAGCTTAGGTGCTGAACTGCATCAAACCACAAGATAACGTATTGTGAAGCAGCAAGTAGTGTGCAAATTGACTTCACAAGTCGATCAACGTCTGTCACTCCAATGCAAAGTTTCCAGTTGCGTGAGTTGAGGACATTGGACTGAATTTGCATTTTCCCTTCCTATCAGTCAAACCTTCCTTAAATACCTGAAAATTTCTTGCTAGATGATCAAGTGTCTAGTAACCCGGTTTCAGGGGTTAAAACCCCAGGGCAATGTGAACCCGTATCACTCCATAGGTGTGTGTTGAATCCAATTACCACTGAACAAGTCCAATTAGACACCTGCTTTCCAAAGATGTCAAAATCATGAATGCACTGAAATGATCTGATTTCCAATGCAGCCAAGCCCAGGTGCCCCAAAGGATAAAAGCAGCCAGCAGTCAGTTCTCTCCCACCAGAGTCCTACACTTCAGGTTCTCCCCTCAGTGGTAACAGCTCAGAGGCCATCCACCAAGATGAACCGGCAGTCTTACAATATCAGAGCAGGAGGAGGTGGCGGCGGCAAGGGGTTCAGCACCATCTCTGCTGTGGTCCCAAGTGGCAGCAGATCCGGTTTCAGCTCATTTTCTGTTGCCCGCGCTGGTGGCGGTGGTGGTGGAGGCATCGGTGGTGGCTTTGGAAGGATCAGTGGTGGTGGTGGTGGCTTTGGCAGCAGAAGTCTTTATAATCTTGGTGGCCCCAAAAGAATTTCTCTCAGCAGAAGCAGCAGCCTGCGCAGTGGATTTGGTGGTGGTGGTGGAGGAGGAGGAGGAGGATTTGGTTTTGGTGGCGGATCTGGCAGTGGCTATGGCATTGGTGGAGGAGCTGGTGGCGGCGGCTTTGGAATTGGCGGAGGAGCTGGAAATGGTGGCTTTGGTGGTGGTGGAGGAGGATTTGGTTATGGCGGGGGACTTGGTGCAGCTAGAAGTCCCCTCGTCTTTGGTGCTGGAGGACCTGGGACTGGCACCATCCAAGAAGTGACCATTAACCAGAGTCTCCTAGCACCCCTCAACTTGGAAATTGATCCCGCCATCCAACAAGTACGACATGAGGAGAAGGAACAGATCAAGTCACTCAACAATAAGTTTGCCTCTTTCATTGACAAGGTAAGAATTTATTCAGTGATCGTAGAACAACCTAGGAAGAGAGAAAAAGCTGTTCTGCTTTGTCTAGATAAAGATAAAGATAAGGGGATAAAGAAAGAGGCAGAGACACATGGGTCTATTTAGATAAATATGTATTGGGATCCACAGAAATATTGGATAGATGGAAAACACATTTTCACGAGCTATTTATAATATTATTAACATTAACAACAATAACAATATGTATACTGTGTATTGCTTTTCAACAAAAAGTTCACAAAGTGGTTGACATAGCATATGAAAGGCTGCCGTTACCGTAATTTTTCTCATCATGTAAACACTGTTTTTGGTCTTCTGCAGCATCTTAGTAGCGCTGCACCAACACTTACACAGCAGGTCAAAAGAGCCGCCAGATCAGGAGATGGATTGGGTTCTCTACTGGTCTTTTTAAGAATGTGGATGCTTTTGCATTTCCATTTCAATGTGAAAGGTTTAGAATAAATTTAAATGAGGATCACTGAGTATTTTTACAATCAAAAATGGAGCCACCACAATTAGCAATGTTGTGGGGGGAAATCCAAATAGAAGACTATAAACTGAGAACACTTTGTGAGCAAATTTTAATGAAGAACATTGGCTTGATCTTTAAAAAACAAAACAAAAAACCCTCAATTTTTATTTCTGTTCTCTTTTGCCGGAATAAAAGAAAGCAGGCTCTTGACTGCCAGAGAAATTTTACAGCACAACCCTATGCATGTCTACTCAGAAGTAAGACCCATCATGCTGAGTGAGGCTTACTCCCATGAAAGAGTGCATAGGATTGTGGCCTCTGACAGCACCATAATGATTAAGAAATTTATTTCAGCAGAAGCTTTGTGGTCTACAGTATACTTCATCAACTTTAACTTTAACTTTAACTTTAACTTTAACTTTAACTTTAACTTTAACTTTAACTTTATTATTATTATTATTATTATTATTATTATTATTATTATTATTATT
>JAJKFI010000076.1:5988923-6067052 GCA_029204185.1 Lerista edwardsae
TTATTATTATTATTATTATTATTATTATTATTATTATTATTATTATTATTTGCCTGTAAACCACCGTGAACTTTGTGTTGAAAGGTGGTATATAAATACTCGATTGATTGATTGATTGATAAGATGCATGAAGTAAAATCCTATTAACTGACTGATTTTCATGGAGCAGAAGCTAAGCTGTAACTCAACAATTGCATCGTTAATATTTCCTTTTTCAGCTCATTTTCTCAAATGTTGCTTTGAAGGGACCTTGGTTGCTTTCACCATGTAGTCAGCTGATTGCATGATGATTTCAACATATCTCTCTCTCTCTCTCTCTCTCTCTCTCTCTCTCTCTCTCTCTCTCTCTGAACCTCATCCTTGCTTCATGTATGTAGTGCTGAAAGCTTTTTTGAAAGCAGCTGGTGAAACAACCCTACAGCCTGGATCCCTGGCAGTGAAACCAACAGGGTAGATTGAACACATCAAACCTGAACTCAAAGAGTTTTCTAAATCAGCCATGTATTTTCCAGGGGCATTGCCTATAAAAATGCCTCTTCTGAGAACGGGCCATTACTCAGGGGTGGAACATACAGTTAATCCTATTTATATGCAACCTCACTTATCTGCGAGGGGCAGAACTGCTACTTTCCTCATTATCTGCACTTCTGTCCTCATTATCCATATGCAGAGACCTTCTAAAGGCAGCTGAGATCTTCAGAATGGCACCTGTGACCAGTGTAGACCCCTTTAAAATGGCCAGCAGAAGCATACACTGGCCATGTTGAAGGGTCCTTGCTTGGTTGCAGGTGCCATTGGATGGTCTCTGCAGCATTCAGAGGCCTTTTGGCATTTCCTGCTGTACTCTGCTGGCTCCTGAGAGTCTCTGCTGAAGTCTTCTGATGGTAGATAAGGTACCCCTTGCACCTGATCCCATAGGATCTATGATTTGTTATCTGTGAATTCACTATCTGGATTTCCAGGAACCCAACCCTAGCGGATAATGAGGACTGTACTCACTTACTGCACTTACTGTATATTTTAGGCAGAAGTTCCCAGGTCCAGTCTGAGGTATCTCCGGTGACAAGAGTTCATTTAGCAGGGCTGAGGAAACTGAGAGAATTGGATAATCACTAAAAAAAGGTTACATAGACAATGCTATTTCAATTAATAGCATTAGGCTCTCTGAACATCTCTGAAGCACCTCCCTCTCTTCCCCTCTTGGTCTGCCCCTTACCCTGTAGCATTCCTTGCTTTCTTAGGCCTCTTTCCATCTATCCTTCCTAGGGTTTTGGCAGAAACGCCATTGCTGAAAGGGCAGCTCAATAAGAGCAGAGAGCCTTATTATCACATGGGCCAGATAAAGAGCTTTCAGGGGCCGTAACTAGATAAAGAGCAGTCCTTACGATTGACAGCACTGGTCTAAAGCAACATCAACTATTTCAATATTTCAGGTCCGCTTTCTGGAACAGCAGAACAAGGTCCTGGAGACCAAGTGGTCACTCTTGCAGGACCAGGGCTTGAAGTCTGGGGCCAACAAGAACAACCTCGACCCCCTCTTTGAGGCCTACATCAACAACCTAAAGAAGCAGCTGAGCAGCCTCGTCAATGAAAGAGGACGACTGGATGGGGAGTTGAAGAGCATGCAGGAGCTTGTGGAAGATTTTAAGAACAAGTAAGTGAACATTTCACAGCTGGGAGCCAGAAGTCTCCCTGCCACATTCCAGGTCAGGATGTGGGAGTGCAGAGAGGTATGTGCAGATCAGCTGGGATAATACCCACCTTCTTTGGTGCCCGATCAGATACTGAGCTTGTTAAATCTGGAGTTCATTTTGGAGACTGTTCACAGATGCTCCATCATGTGTAGCCTACACACAGTGGGATGTGAGAACATGTCTTCAGCTTGAACACACAAACCACCCAATTTGTATAAAATGTTTAATATGATTGGCACATACGCATACACCCTGTGCACGTCATATGGGCTTGTATGCGCATTCCATTTGCTGCCAAAAAAAGGTGGTTACTCTTGAGTCTTTTGCTTCTGCTACAAAGTGCCAGATATACTAATTCATCATAATAAAAATTAGAACAACATATAGTTTCTGGTGTTTGGCTACTGGAGCAAAACATATACAAATAACTTACAAGATCTCTTGGTCCAAGTCAAAGAGTTCCAGTGCTCCAGATGTGTTGTATTACCATTTTTTAAAATATTTCTGACAAGTGAAAATAAACTCTCCCTCCCCAGTGTATCAACTGAGAAATAAAAGTCAATGCTATGTTTAATATGTTTTCATATCATATTAATATGATATGATTAATATCACCATATTCTGAGAAAAGGCTTTATAATAATAATAATTATTATTATTATTAATAGCACTAGGCAGCTAATCAAAATACTAAGTATTAATCATAATACTAAGGCTACTGACTCAAGGCTGAATCATCCAACGGTTCATTTTTGATGTGGTGAAATCAGCCGAAACCAACTTTTTCAGAGAATTTTGGCACAAAGGACCAGTTTTGTAGATGGCTCCTGAGAACATTTTTTAAAGTGACTCATTGCATCAAATCAGGATGATGTGACTCATGATCGGAGCACGTTGCTTCAAAGCATCAGCCGTGCCTGGTTTAGCCCTCTGAAACCTGGGGCAAAAGTCACCTTGGCCACCTTGAAGAGGCCACGTGAATCTGTGTATAAGCAAAAGTCGTTTTAACACTGAAGATTTTAATACTGAATATCTTATTTGGAACAACAACAATAACCCTGAACAGAGTCATGGCAGCACCTTGCCTTGCTATTGCACTCATTTTCTACCAATGATGCGTTAGAGCAACATTGGTAAAAAGGCAATCTCCAGTGCATCATTGGTCGAAAAGCCTCCTTTTAAAAGATGCTGAAGGTGGCTGTTTTCACACGTGCAGCAATTCCACTGTATTGGTCTGGGGATTTGCATGGTGCCACTCTCTTGGGGTAGAGTTGCTACCCTACCAGCGTTGTCTGGAGTCTCCAGGAATCAGGGCTCATCTCCATGGAATTGCTGGAAACAAACCTGGGAGATGCTCACAGGGCCTCCGTAAACTTAATGACATTACATCATGTTGGGGAGAAAACCCATCTCCAGAAATTGCTTCAGTCAGGGCTGGCAATTCGAATGGTGAGCTGTTTCTTTGCTGTGAAACTTGCTAGGCAAGCCCTTTCACACTGATATGAGGGAACTGCCTCTGTGAAAGGGAGGGTGGCTCCACTGTTGGGGATTGTAATGTCTGGTAGTCCTAACAACCGAGGTGAGGCAGTGGTTAGGCTTTGAGTAGGTATGCTGACTGTGTGCGTGTTCGTTGCTTGGAACAAAGGACTTTTTTTTTTATTTTGGAGTGGGATTTTTATATCGTGTGCCTGGGTGTTTGGAGTCTGTGTGACCAAGATCTATGTGACCAAACAAGGAGGAAGAAAAGTGCTGGTGGGAGATGGAATGACTGGATGAGAAGAATGAAGGTTCTTTGAGGGCTTCAGCCAGTGCACTTTCTTTCTCACTCATTAGTTGCAGACAGAAGAAAAATACACAACCCTTGATCATATTTGCAAGTTTTGGCAGAGCCCATTAGCATGCAGGCTGCCCTTTCGGCTGTAACACTTCAGCACAGCTCAGCAACTGAGGGCAGCTGATGGTGGTGCTGGAGAGCCTGAGGGCCAGGTAAAGAGCTTCTGGGGGCCAGATCCAGCCCCCAGGCCTTACGTTCGACACCCCAGGTTTATGGTGTTACGATGCTTTGTATCAATCAAAATTGTTTATTGTATTAGCTAAAAGCCATCACAATCATAATTAAAATACAAAGTCCAGATTCAGATTCAAGTAGTAAGGGCAATAAAATTCAGATAAAACAAGATAATATAAAACACAGGTATGCCCAGGTATGCCCAGGTATGCACAAACACCCTTCATATTAGGGAATCTCCTTTGCAGTCTACAGCAATTCCCCCAAATGGTTAGCCCGAATAGTTCTGGCTGCTTTGGCAAATAACGCTGTTCTATAAGTGATTGAAGGATCACAATCAGAAAGTAGCCAGCACAGTTTCAGTAGGGAGCTCTCCCCTTGTAGGGTATCCAAAATAGGCTTCAGAAATTTTTCCCTAGGATTTTGATAAAGCTCACAAAAAAGCAGATAATGAGTAATATGCTCAATCTGTCCTATTCCACAAATGCAGAATCTTAAATGCCTGGGAATGGACAGATACCTGCCATCTAAAACAGCAGTTGGCATAGTTTGAAAGCGCAGTTCCGTAAACGCTTTTCTCAAGGGAGCAAAGGTAAGAGAATATGATGCTTTGTAAGCAGCCCAAGGGACCACAGAAGAAAATATGTTCACATTACGTATTTGTAATAAATATTGCAAGAAACGAAGAACTCATGCCCCCCAAATCTGCCATGGGCAGCAGACCCTGCCTAGGACAAGCCCTGACCAATTCCTGTAGCTGGTGTGGGGATTTGCAGGGTGCAACGGTGCAGCAGGAAACCACTCAGTGCAAGTCAGAAGGCCAGAAGGCAGTTTGCCCGGGAAAGCTCCAGGAGCAGATGCGATACTGCAAGGTCTGTAATCAGAGGACACAGCAATAAGGCCATGAGGCCTGTCAGTAGCAGGCTGAGTTACTGTGAGAATGTTCCTCCATGTCAGGTTAGCCAGTGAGCCTTGGGGATTTATTGCGTTGTTCTCGAATCTGCGGATTGCCGCACTCGCTTGAGTCATCTAGGGAAGGAATTTGCTTTGCAGACAGGTTACGGTTTGCCTCTGCCATGGCTGGGACCTTGCGAGTGGGTCTGAGAAGTGCTGATGTGCAGAGTTTCCTTAGGGCAGGACGACTCCACTGACTGTTGGGTTCAATTTTATAGGGACGTTTCATTGTTGTGAAAGAAAAAAACAGTACATAGAAGAACACAATGCAATTACAAACAGAACACAACAATTACGAACAAAAATAAGATATCTGTTTTCAAAACCCTTGCAAAGAAAAAGTAAGATATATCTTTAAAAATAAATAAATCAATGTTAGTTGAAGCCATTCGCTAATAAATTCAAAAGCTCATAGTAGGGGTCTCATAGTAGGGGGCATAGTAGGGGGCATCTTTTTAGTTTTTCAATATTTTCCAGTTTTTCAATATCAGTCTTTTAGCTACTGTAAGGGCACAGAGTTCAACATTTGGAAGCTGGAAGAGATTTCAGCTTGCTCTTTGAAACCTAATTATTCCTTCCAGCTTCCTAATGCCTAACAGGCAAATCTGACGTCTGTAGAGCAGGTTGGTGCGAAAAATGAATGTGCAACCCACCTGGTAATTAGAAGACAAAAAATTCAAAGTGACGCACAATGATTAAAATGAAAACAAATAATAGCATTAAAAGCCAATGCAAAAATAACAAAGCAGCAACAAAACAATAAACACTAACACACACAAAAGAGTCCTTAAATGCATCAGCAAGTGAAAACGTTAGACCAAACTGCCTACAACTCATGAGATAAGCAGCCTGACAAATCAGATTATTTGGGTCTGTTTCCTGGTTGCTACCCACCTAACTTTGGATGGCGGTGGGATCTGGAGCAGGCCTCGGGACACAATACACATAACAGGGTGTGACAACTTGTTGGTCAAAATCACTGTTTAAGGATTGGGGGGATTGGCTGCTATGAACTGCAAAAATGGGGAAGACTGATTCGTGGAGCGATAAGAAATAATATTAGAGCAAGAAGAAAGGCTTGTGGTTTTCTGCTTTAATGGATAAATATGTCACTTGGTATGTGAATGGGCTCCAGCTGAGGGCTGACGTGCCCACTTCTGGCATGAATCAAAGGAACAGCAGGGCGTAGGTAAATGGGGAATACTGTCCACAAAGTTGCATCAAAAGTGTAACATTATCAGCTGGAATGCGGATGCACAATTATCGCCATGCAAAGGTGCCAAGGGGGAATGCCTGGCATCTTGAGGTTTAGTTGGCTAAGTGCAGAATGCAGGTACAAATACAACAGGTGTAATGCAGATGTTTTCCTACAAGGATTCCTGAAGTTGCATTCATTAAAGGCAAATACAAAATATAAATACAGACTGGAGATCTTCTGTATTGCATAGAGAAGACTACAGGATTGTACAGGCATGCCCCGGTATCCACTAATTCGGTGTCCACGGTTTCAGTTATCCACAGAGGTCATGGATACTGGGATGCCTATTAAAAAAATAGGGGAACATTAAACAAACCTCTTTTTTTCCTTGTTGCAGCAAAACCGCTGATGCTCCCATGTCTTTAAAAAGGTGTCCCCAGTATCCATGGTTTCAGGTATCCACAGTAGGGTCCGGAATACCAGGGTACCAGGGCATGCCTGCGTTCAATGGAGACACAAAGTGAGATTATCTTTTTCCTCCCAGGATATGTGACTGGAGGTGGGGGGAATCATGTACAAAAGAGTTTGCATCTTGAGCAGAGACTTTTAGAAACATGGCCTATATTTCAGACAAGTCGTGTCATTACTGTCCATTTTATGCACCAAAATTCTGCGGGGGGAAGTTCATCTTGCAAACTGGCACCCATTGATGCTGGCATCTGAAGCTGGTGGTAATGTTGTTTGGTATTGGCCTTGATTGTCCACATTGTCCTTTATTTCAATTTCAATATCTTTATTGGCATAGACAAATAAAAAAAATAAAACACAGTTGCAACATACTGACAGCCTCTTACACAAATGCTTAAATGCAGAACAAGCCAGATAGATAGTTATAGGGAATTCTTAATTATAGGCTCTCTACTGTTGTTAAGTTTCACAATGCTGTACAAAAAAACAGCTAACTGTTTTATATGTTCCGGCTCGGGCGACAGAAGCATTTTCAGTTGCTCCGTGTCCTAGAACAGCGGGACCCGAGATAGAATTGGGCCGATTAGACTAGATCTTGCAGTTTCATGAAGGGGGCAATGCAGAAGGAGGTGGTCCAAAGATTCAATAATATTCTGCGAACAAGGGCAAGTTCTGTCCTGGTACGGTATACCTCTGAATCTACCCCACAATACCGCTGAAGGTATAGCATTGCATCTAGCTAACGTAAATGCCCTTCTTTCGTTAGGATTAGTTAGCACGTAGAGATAATTTGGGACTTTGCCCAATGTAAGGGAGGGTTGCCAGGACAATGGGGAACAGGAGCTATGAGCTGCACTCAGGAGCTCTTGGGCCTGAATGTCTAATAATCTCTGTTTAATCATACGGAAGTCCTCACCGTGGGGTACTGCCCCAAGTTGGGCTGCGTCGAAACCTATCTGCTTGATTTTAGCTTCCCAGACACCTTCTGGACAGAATAAATCCCTCTTGAGTTGATGTAGTAAACTGCTTTGGGTGTTATTAAAGTATATTTTCAACCAAAATTTGGATGTGTGAATCCAGGCTAGCATCTCAATCTTTGATTGACCTAACTCAAGACATAAAACTGAGTACGGGACACTGTTTGGAAGGACAAGAATCTTCCTTAAAAACACTGCCTGAACTTGTTCAAGTGAATAGTTAAATGGTTTGATCCAGAGCAGTACTCCGTACAATAATTGGGAGAGGGTTTTGGCTTGGAACACTCTGAAGGAGGCCGGAACGAACAATCCTCCTTTCTTGTAGAAGAATCTTAAAAGAGCTGACATGGAAATATTAGCCACTGCCTTCACCATATTCCGGTGACCAACCCATGAATGATAAATTGTCCTTTATTATAATGTGAGGACGTCACATAACCAGGAAAGGAAATAAGGAAAAAGGAGAAAAGTGGGGAGGCATAAAATGAGTAACAGGGAAAGGGCTGTGTGACATCCATGATGAAGCAAATGTACTTTTTCTAAGTCTAATGAGATTTCTCAGTGGGTGTTCCACCACCCAAATCTCTCCTATCATCTCATGACTGACTGTGACAGCACAGAGGGGGTTGTGTGAACCTGTCTTTCAGAAGAGAGAACTATAGCATGCACTGATCAGCTGTCTGACTGAGCAGTCAGGGCAACCTTTTTGGAACAATTTGGAGGACTTTGATATTCTGCTGCATATCCCCCCCAGGAGAGCAATGTCCAAAAGAACATAAGTCAAGGTTCTTCAATCCAGGTTCCTGCCCTAGCATTGCATCTACAAACTGGGGCACATCAGAAGCAGGATATAAATAAAGGTTTGTTGGCGTTGATTTTAATCATGTACAGTTGGTGTTAGAGCTGAATATGTCATTTTTAACAACAACGTTCATAGCCCCAAAATGCATGGAAAATTGTTACAAACTGAGAAAGCCCCAGTTATATTTCTCTGTTCTTCCATAGATATGAAGATGAAATTAACCGGCGCACATCTGCAGAGAATGAATTTGTCATGCTCAAGAAGGTGAGGTGGGGGCATGCATGCCCATAAGGCTGGTGTGGCCTAATCTAATGAATGAAATCTAAGTGAAATTGGCTTTTTATTGCCTTCTTGTCAGGATGTGGATGCGGCCTACATGAACAAAGTGGAACTAGAGGCCAAAGTGGACTCCCTGACGGATGAGCTCAACTTCTTGCGAGCCCTCTATGATGCGGTAATCAATCTTCCGTTTCAAATCATTGGCTGAAGTGCTAACTGTGAAGGAACAGTGATGGGGTTGCTGTGGAAAACTGAGAGGCCTGAATTCTGACTTGAAACCTATCGTTCTCCTCTCACAGTACTGGTACTGTCACTTGGAGGCCAACTTTTGGAAGGCCTCTAGCAAAAGATTTTCCAGCTAAGTGACTGGCAAGTGGGAGGGAGTGCAGTGTTGTCTAGCTGAGGTTGGTGTTTCTGGTTATACTGTATACACAAAATTTATATTTGGTCATACTGTATACACAGCTATTCTGTGTTTCTTCCTGGTTCTGGACTTAGCAGAGATTATGCACACAGGGCTTGCCTTAGATCAAATGATGCCCTGATGAGAAGCATCTACAATGGCTGCCTCGGTTGTTCAATGCTTATGGCCTCACCCTATCCCCTCCCCACCTCTGCTGGTGCAGCCATGCCAGAGTGCACTGTATCCAGATGAGGTGGATCGGGATGCTTCAGAGGAGTAAGGGGTAATGGGAATTACCCTTCTGCAAGCCTTCTATTCCAGAATGGGTCTCCTTGGACCTGCGCCAACGATTTAGCTGGCACACACCCAAGGAGAAGAAAGGGGTGGGGAGGCTGCGAAAAGAGGGGATAGGATCCGGCATGCCCCATTGTCACCAGATCCACCCCCTCCTGCTCAAGATGTCTGCCCTGCCACTTCATTATTTGCAGCTCCAGAAACCAAGGAGCTTGCAAGATGAGTCTGTGCAATGACAGACATCGCTCGGGACCTATCTCACCCTGGCCATCTCCCTATTCCAGAGATCAACCAGGGCCTTGGATGAGTTGCTGGCCATGGGCCATCTGTCCCTCAGTCTGGCTCTGCACAAGCACGTCCTACAGGTTTTCATCTGCAATTGAGCAGAATTGCTGCAAGTGGTCGTTTTCATTTGGGAAGTGTCATCGGCTCCATCAACATCGTAGGCCACTGCACCTATGTGCCAAAGCCCATTGCGCTAATTTGTGCCACCAGAACCCCCTTTTTGGGCAGTTTATGGTGGTGCAGTAAACACCAAGTAAAGTGGATCCAAACACTGCCTTGCATGTTTAAACCAGTCATCTAGTTTATTTGTATGAATTCAGCCTGAAGATATATGGTACAGGCAGACATAATAGAAAACCTGCACGCATATTCTGCTGTGCCCATTCTTAGGAGGACGGGTAGGCACGTGGGGGTTGGAGTCAACTGTATCTCACTCTTGCAGTCTGATTTCCAGAAAGGTTCACGTGCGCATATTTTTTCCAGGAGATGGCTCAGTTGCAAGCACAGTTATCCGACACGGCAGTCATCCTCTCCATGGATAACAATCGCGATTTGGACCTGAGCAGCATTGTCACGGAGGTGAAAGCCCAGTACGAAGACATTGCCAACAGGAGCCGAGCCGAAGCAGAGGCATGGTATCAAACCAAAGTAAGCGGACTGGCCAAGGAAGGCTGACCTTGGGAGAAAATCATGAGAAGCTTCTGCAGAATTTTGAGGGGGCGCACTTAACACTGCTTGGTGGTGCTGGTGATAGTGGCAGGCAGGCATGCTTCTGGCTTCAGCTCCTTGGGCCATATTACATGCCGCTACCAAGGATTCTCCCAAACTTTGATGTTTGATATGGAACACCACATCAGTTCCTTTAGATCTTAGCTTTGTAGTGGCACATTAGACCAGTGGTTCCTAAACTGTGAACCGTGGCTCCCCACGGAGCTGTAGAAACCAGCCAGCGGAGCCACGGAATCCTTGCAAAACAGAAACCCAGCACCCTATACACTGTATAGGATTGCAGCCCTAATGGGAGCCACGGACAATGTTCCAGTAGGTCAAAGGAGCCACCAGTCAAAGAAGTTTGGGAACCATTGCAATAGGCACTTTTTGAAATCAGTAACTGACAACGCCTTGGCTAAATCCAGCCCTTTGAGTTATGTCTTTTGGTCTTCCAATTGCTACTTTCAGAGCAAAATGAGGGGTGTGGATAAGCAATCACGGAATTTGACAGCAGGCCAACTAGTTGGAGTGGGGTGCGGCACTCTTGCCTCTCATTCGTCATAGCTCAGCAAAATTGATTGCTAAGAAGGGCTGTGCATTTGTCGTTATCATCTTCCTCCTTTTTTCAATATCTAGTTTGAGGAGCTGCAGGCCGCGGCAGGGAAACATGGCGATGACTTGCGTAATACCAAAGGAGAAATTTCAGAGCTCAATCGGATGATCCAGAGGCTACGGGCAGAAATTGAAAATGCCAGGAATCAGGTATGAAAATCGACGTCAGCAAAGTGTCACCTCACACAGCCTAACTTGGAGGGTGTCCATTAGTTAAGCTTCAACCACAAGGAACACTCTGTTTCTGATCCCATTGTCATTGCTTAGTAGGGAGATGGAGATAAGAACCCAAGCCATGGTGTCCTGTTTCCTCCTGACCACTTATACTCTACAGATCCAGAAGAGTCCTTTCTCTTCACAGATGATAGTGGCAGAATCATTGATGGAGGCCACATAAAAATATTCCAGGGCAGAAGAATCCAGTTATCAAAGCAGATATCCAGTGGATGTCTCACAAAATAGACCACTAGATCTGTAATGTTTCTAGACTGGAATCAACAGGATCACCTATCCCCAGCAGATCTAATTTTCGGAGACCCTACAAATCTTACAGTTCAGCACTTTCAAAAGTATGGGCTGTGACTCCTTGATATCTTGTGAGCCCAAGCACAGTGGGTTCCAATTTGTTCCCTCCATCCTGCCTTTGCAGTACTTTGCTCCAAATAGGAACCATTTCAGAAACCCCATTACTTACCGAAGCCTCCAGAGGCCTCTCCTGGTCCAGTGACCCACTCTACAGGCCTCTGTGGGCTTCAGAATGCCCCCCAGAAACCTCCAAAAGTCACTTCTGGTTTTTGGAAGCCATTTCCAGTTTGCTTCTTAAAACTGGAAGTGGATTGTGGTTTCTGGAGGACATCTATGATTGTGAACAAGAGCAACCTTCCCACTGTTCCCTGTCTTGCCCAGCCAACTCAAATTCTGCAAGAACAGAGTTGGCACCCTTGAATGTTTCCCATGATCCTTTGCAAGTGTTCTACAGCAGATACATTTATGTGGAAAGAATTCATCCAAAGCAGGCTCCATGAAGTCCACTGGATTAGAACAAAATTGACCATTTTAAACCTGCAACAGGATTTGCATAAAGAGAATGAAATGACACCCCAAAACTAGCAATTTGATGCATGTTCACTCAGAAGAAAGGCCACTGGGTTCAATCCTTACTGCACAGAAGTCTTAAGTTCTTCAGGGGTGGGGAAAGGTGTGTAGGTTAATCACTGCCATCAATTAAAACAGCAACAACTGGAGGAATTTAACCATGTGCTTACTCTTCTAGTGTGCCAATCTGCAGACAGCTATTTCAGATGCTGAGGAACGTGGCGAACTGGCTCTCAAAGATGCTAAAGTCAAGCTCCTTGAGCTGGAGGATGCTCTACAAAAAGCCAAGGAAGAAATGGCCCGCCTCCTGCGGGAGTACCAGGACCTGATGAATATCAAGCTGGCCTTGGATATTGAGATTGCCACCTACAGGAAGCTGCTGGAAGGAGAAGAGAGCAGGTCTGTGCAAAAGAGTGAAGGACATGCATGCCCACAGTATTTTAAAATAGCTGCAACTGAGACAATGGTGGCAGGAAGGCAGGCAATTTGGTTTTAATTTGGGAAGGCAATATGGGCCAGGGGGTGCTGGACTCTGAATCCAATTTTTTTCCCACTAGTTAAACTTTGATCAGAAGCCGTGTGCTCAACGTTAAGACTGAGCCTACCGCATTGAACATGATTGAATTTTCACTTTGCTTTAAATTCCTTCCTCAACAGGCTCAGTGGAGAGGGAGTCACCCCTGTAAGCATCTGTAAGTATCGTGAGCCTTTGTTTGTTTATTTGCCAATGGTCTGGCCAAAAAGGAAGATATCTGTGTAGTTGACAAGTCCAGTGATTCTTGGACTGTGTGCTGGAGACGGGTCTCCACAAAACATCAGAGGTTGCCAAGAAAAAGGAAGCCACACTGCTGAATAGCCCAACCACTCTAAAACTATTAAAGAGGGGAAGCTCCACACAGCTCTAATTCCCCCCACCTTCCTGGGCACTGACATCATTCCATGAAATTGAGGATGTGTCAGAATTTTCCGATACAGCCAACAAGAAAAGGGAAACCTCAGATTGATTTCCATCCTGAACTATGCCTGACTGGGCAAAAGTGGAGGGCGGGATGTCAGTAAGCAAGACTGAACAGGCCACTCTGCAGTTGCAAAGAGGATGCCTGGGAGGTGACTGGAGGTTTTATGCATCTTTGGGAATGTGCAAAGAGAGATGTGTGCCCAATCGCAGCCCAGGGAATTAAAAAAGGGCACCACCTGTGTCCCGGCAATCGAAGGTTTGGGAAACACAGGGAGTCGATCTTTATCAGGTGTCATCCAAACTGGGCACCTGAACAATTCCCTGAGGCATTCTTAGCACATGTCAGCAGGTGGCTTCCAATACAATCAGTTGGGAACAAAGGCACATGGCTGGAGTTTTCCCAAGGTATCGTTTCCCCAGGGAAATTCCCACACTCACCCTGGAAAGGCAGCTATCTAGTGCACTAAGCTCAGGGAGAGTGGCTTGCTCTTGGGGGTCTTGCTCCCTGCTGTCTACAGAGTTGGACCTCCTTTCCCCGAGCTGCAAACCAGAAGGGGGCGAGTTGTTGCTTCATCTCGACTTCCCTTTTCCATCAGCCACTCTGTTCCCTGGGAGGGCAGAGGCTATTGGGCTTCCCTCTTGGCTCTGCCCTTTTCATTCAACCTCAGCCAACTACCCATCTTCCCACTTCCCTGTATCTTAAGCAGAGATTTGTGTTTTGCACCACTCCTGGTGTTCCACCTATCATGTGATGGCCAGATCAAGCATTCAAATCCAACTCAGGGAGCTCACTAGGGGTTGAGACTGCTGTCCCTGTGGGAATTCCCCGTCAGTTGCTGCCTCCTTGTCCCCCACTAGGCACAAACAGCCCTATTCACCATTCACCACTGGACAGGCCTCCTAGCTCTTCCCACCCGCCCATAGGCCCCCCCTTTCTTTCACGTGTTGGATGAAGCCCTGGCTGGTACTGAATCTTGGGGCCTGCATGCACCAGTGCAAGACCAATAAGCTAAAACACACATGCATGCATGCATGCATGCACCCACCACACAACCATTTCCTTAGTCCTTTCAGAGTATAATGGCTATATTTGGCAGCTAATCAACCTATGCTTTCTTTATAGCTGTTGTCACTTCCAGTGCTGGAGGTGGCGGCGGAGGAGCTGGCCTAGGAGGTGGATTCGGCAGTCTTGGCCTTGGAGGAGGAGGCGGATTTGGTCTTGGAGGCGGTGGTGGATTTAGTAGTCTTGGTCTTGGAGGAGGAGGCCTTGGCATTGGAAGTGGACTTGGTCTCGGCATTGGAAGTTATGGTTCTGGTGGTGGCGGAGGTGGTGGGTTGAGCACCGGAAGAGGCAATTTCAGCTCTGGGAGTGGAAAAGGCACTGGGGCAGGAAGCACCACTGGTGTGAAAATCATCTCCAAAACCTCCACCACCCAAAAGAGCATCAAAAGCTAAAGGTTAAAGAATCTGAGCAAAATAAAAAAGAGCAGATTTTTTCCCCCATCTCAGCTATGTCATTTTCCTACAATAAATGGATATTCTAAAAGAGCAGCCCCACATAACTCAGTTTAATCCGTTCTTTTTGAAATTCCATTTTGAACTAAACTGGCAGAGACCAGTAAACATAAAACATTATTAAATAGACCATTAAAAATAAAACAGAGACCATTAAACAGTCGCTGCATGTATCTGAAAAACTCTGATGTTTGGAATCTCTTGCAAAAGCTATATACGTCTGTATCTTCAAGAATGCAAATGAATGTGTGTGTGTGCGCGCGCATGATATTTTCAACGATGTACCAAAAGAAACATAGCTTGATACCATGAAATTCAGAAATATTAAATGCACTTTGAAAAAATAAAATTGTGCCAACATAAATACTAAATAAATGCAAATGTCTTTTTAAAGAGGAAAATCAATATGTATGTATGTAAGTACACAATGTGCCATCAGAAGCACATTAGTTTCTCTTGTGAAAAATGAGCAGGAGCCGTAACTCTGGTGTCTGTTACACATGCAGGTTTTCTGATGTGTGCATGGAGCTTCAGGGGAATAGGAGTTTCCTCATTCTTTCCTGCTTCCTACAATCCAGCAACCTCTTGCACAAGTGGACACATTCAGCTTCTTTGGTCTCAAGAACTTCCCTCCTCATCCAATTCAATCAGAAGGAACAGCATTGCAACTTTCCATTGATGTAAATAGATCGCATTGATTTAAGCCACAGGTCCTCCCAAGAGCACTGCAAGTGGATTTCATAGTACAGGCATGCCCTGGTTACCGCTGGGGTTCCGTTCCAGACACCCCTGTGGAAATCTGAAACCATGGATGTTGGGGACACCTTTCTAAATATAGGGGGACATCAGTGGTTTTGCTGCAACTAGGTTAAAAAAAGGGAATTTGTTTAATGTTCCTCTATCTTTTAATGTGATCCATTTAATACGGGACGTGGTGGCGCTGTGGGTTAAACTGCTGTTGCTGAGGTTGCTGATGGGAAGGTTGGCAGATCAAGACCACGCAACGGAGAGAGCTCCTGTTGCTTGTCCCAGCTCCTGCCAACATAGCAGTTCAAGTAGATAATGCAAGTAGGTAAATGCAAGTAGATAAATAGGGACCACTTCGGTGGGAAGGTCACAGCATTCCGTGTGCCTTGGCGTATAATCATGCTGGCCACATGACCACGGAAGCTTGTCCTTGGACAAATAAAATGCCCGTTCTTGGGCTTAGGAACGGAGATGAGCACCGCCCCCTACAGTCGGTCACAACTAGACCATTCAGTTATGAGGAAACCTTTACCTTTTTATCTTTTAATAGGTGTCCCAGTATTCCTGGTATTGGTACATTACTGAAACCGTAGATACCAAATCAATGAATACCCGGGCATGCCTGTACACCCAGGGTCTTAGATTGGGTCAAATGTCTTGATCAACTCTGCAGCTGAGCCTTGCAGAATTTTAGATAGCAGTTGCTGGAACTGCTTTCCATTTAGATTTAGTTTGGGAAGTTGCTCTATTTAATCAGTCCTCTGCTCTATTACGGGGACGTGGTGGCTCAGCGAGTTAATCCGCTGTTGCTGGGCTTTCGACCGCAAGGTTGGGAGTTCGAGACTGCGTGACGGAGTGAGCTCCCGTTGCTTGTCCCAGCTCCTGCCAACCTAGCAGTTCGAAAGCACCTAAAATGCAAGTAGATAAATAGGAACCACTTTGGTGGGAAGGTAACGGCGTTCCGTGCGCTACGGCGTAGAATCATGCTGGCCACCATGATCGGACAAAAACGCCGGCTCACAGGCTTTGAAACGGAGATGAGCACCGCCCCCTACAGTCGGTCACGACTAGACCATTCGGTCGTGGGGAAACCTTTACCTTTACCTTTACTGATCTATTTAGCCCAGCACTCTCTATTCTGATGGGCAGAAGCTCTCTTAGCTCTCCTATCTTGAACGAGAGATGCCAGAAACTGAAACATGTGCCCTACACTACTGGGCGATGGTCCTTCCAAGAGGTCCCAAAATGGGGTATGGATGTCTCAGTCAAACGTTCAGTGCATGCAGGAATTAATAACATGGTCACATTTGCACTTTGCTATTGATACTCGTTTTATTTCTCAGCACTAGTGTTCGCCTCTCCCAGAGGGCCCAAGGTATGCTTTGCAGAGCTCATCCAAGAACTCCTGCACCTCCCTGATTGCAGCACCTCCTTTGCTACCAGACAGGCTTGCTTGCCCATGCAGCTGACACATTGTTCTAAGCAATACCCTAATACCCAATTACAGATACTATTCTCTAATGAGCCTCAGGTGTGAGTGACTCATGCTGCTGGCAGCGCCTGGCGACAGGAATGCCTGGAAACCAAATAAATTGTGCAAACACCAGGGATTGTTCCGGTTGCTGTGAGGAAAGAAATTGGCTCCCGATTCAGGTTCTATCAAGTCTCTCAATAGACGGAGGGGGAAAAATCCACCCTAATCTTGGAAAGCAATCACTTTTCAACAGCGGGACAATGCCGATGCCCTTCAGCCATTCAGTATGGATACCATCTCTGGGCTTGTATCACACAGGCCTGACTCTGCCAACTCCTACTCCTCTGGTGTAGTTCTGGCAATCCTAGTCGCGCTGTGCGTGACTCGAAACAGCTGCTCTGTACATTGCTACAATCCAAGTACGGACGTTCACGCTGGAGAAACTTGCTGATGTAGGAAGTCAGCTATGCTCCACTCTTCCATTTGGATAGCGCAGATGTGCTGCTCCAAGGTGTTAACCAGGCTGAGCTTCACTTGAACAACGGCATGAGATGTTGCTCCGTTGAACTCAGTGACACCTACATGCCCATTTCTCAACCATTTGCTTCTAGGTGTGCCTTTTTAGGTATTTCTTTCACACGTTCATTTTGGAGAAGATTCCAAAATGAACATTTTATTTCAAATTTGTTTGGATTTTTAAAAGGTCACCTTTCCTCTCTAAAGCATGGTACCGTTGTTTTCTTTAAAAAATACAAAAAATACAAGAACCCATAACATGAACACAACACACCTCAGAAAGGTTTTGATGCCAGTGGGTCTAATTTTGTGGGTTTAATTCTTCTTTGGAATCAGTGAAGAGCTTTCACCAAGGTAAAGAATGAAAGCAGAACAGCAGAACCCATTGATCCTGGTCTCTCCTGCTCTTTGCAGTTGGAGTGGTATTGTGCTGTACAGAATCACAATTCAGCGGGGAGGATCTAGATGCCAACCATCCAACAATGGTCGAGTGGTTTGCAATTCCTCCTTCCACGCTACTACCAACATAATGAGTTCTTCAGAAAAAAAGGTAATTTTAGAATTTGACCCTTGGAAGAAAGGTATTTCAAAATGCCAATAAGGAGCCCAATATCCATGGCCATCCTCTAAAAGTATGTTGACTAGGTCTTCTGCAAGCAAAATTAGAAGCATGCAAGCAACGGCTGTTTGGGGAAATAGCCAAACATTCAGGGGTTTTAACGAAGATGCAATCTGGGGAACAGAGAAAGGAGAACGTTATTCAGATCCAAGCCTAGCCATGATATTCTAGTTATGCCTCTTTTCTTTTTAGCAGCTCAGTGGGAGAGCACATGCCTGGCATGCAGAATATCCCTGATTCAGTCCTTGGAATCTCCGCTTAAAAGATCTCAGGCAGCTGAGAGCAGCCGCTAGTCACAGGAGGCAACAGTGAGCTAGGCAGACCAAAGTCTGGCTCATTGTAAGGTAGCTTCACATGTTTCATCTCCCTGACATGGTTGCTGTCAAGTATATAGAAGCATTATAGCACTTCATGCAGCTCGTGGTAGCTTATGGTCAATCATGCAAAAGACATAGTATTGTGGATAGTATATGAGAGATCCTTCGGGCACAATAAGGCGGGGTAAAAATCTAATAATAAATAAATAAATAAATCCCCCAGATGCATCACAAAGAGCCCAGTTTTGCAGGACCCTGGTTCTTGGAGGTGCAGTAGTAGAGCAATTGCTTGTACGCAAGAGGTCCCAGGTTCCATTCCAGGCATATTCAGCGAGGGGTAGGAAAGCCTCTCATCTGAAATGCTGGCAAGCAGCTGTCAATCAGTGTCAACAACACAGAGCTGGCTGGATTAATGGACAACTTCTTGTGTTCATGGGTGAATGG
Organism: Lerista edwardsae; assembly: GCA_029204185.1. NCBI lineage: Eukaryota > Metazoa > Chordata > Lepidosauria > Squamata > Scincidae > Lerista > Lerista edwardsae. The sequence continues at coordinate 6,007,294 of JAJKFI010000076.1, forward strand.
TACCCCCCCTTGCCCATGGCACTGAAGCCCATGGATGAGTCTTGATGGAGCAATGAAAGGCACATGGAGATCACATTCCGGGAGGGCGGGAGAATCAGTTCTTATAACATGGTCATCTTATGCTTTGTGCAAATTGACGTAATCAAAAATTCTTACTATGCAAAACGGTAGTTATCATCTCATTTCCATTTTCTGTCTTTAGAAAAAGAAAGGGAAAACTTATCTTGCTTCATTGCTTTCCTATCCTCAAGCTTTTTTTTTTTTTTGCCTACCTTCCCAAGTCCACCCTGTTGAGTAGGTGTGTTTAATGAGACAAGTTGCTGCAAGGCACATCAAATCCAGGAGTAGATCGGATTGCCTGGAATCCGGTGCCAAGTTCTTTCCCAAGCAGATAAAAGGGGAGGTTTCCCGCTCATCTATATCAGAGGGGTTCTGCCTCCTTCGTTCTCTGCTCTTTCGCTGCAGCTCCGCTTGTCACCAAAACTTATCCTCACATTTTTCTCTCTTAACAAAACCAGAATGAGTCGCCTGTCCTACAAAGTGTCCTCTGGAGGGGCGAAGAGGGGCTTCAGCTCTGGCTCTGCAATTGTTGGTGGTGGTGGTGGTAGATCCAGTTTTAGCTCCTACTCTGTTTCTCGGGTTGGAGGAGGAAGAGCTGGAGGTGGCGGTGGCTACGGAGTCGGTGGTGGATTTGGCAGCCGAAGCCTTTACAACTTAGGTGGAAACCAACGGATTTCCTACGGTGTCAACAGTGGAGTTCTCCGATCCGGTTTTGGGGGTGGCGGATATGGTGTCGGTGGGGGAGCTGGCTTCGGTTATGGTGGTGGCATGGGCTCAGGTGGTGGTTTTGCTTTTGGTGGGCCTGGGATGGGAGGACCCGGTGCTGGCTTTATGGTAGGTGGTCCAGGTTTTGGTGGAAGAGGTGGCCCAGGGTTTCCAGTTTGCCCCCCTGGTGGCATCCAAGAGGTGACTATCAACCAGCACCTCTTGCAACCCCTCAACTTGGAGATTGATCCAGAGATCCAAAGAGTGCGCACACAAGAGAGGGAACAGATCAAGACACTCAACAACAAATTTGCCTCCTTCATTGACAAGGTAAGTGCATGGATCAGTACCTTCTTGGTCATAATTACCACTAAGACCCTAAGTCTGGGATGCTTCATTACCCAATCAGTCCACCAAAAATGGCTTTCTGATGCTCTGGGCAGAAAGTTATGATCTGACCTCTTTTTCAAGGCCAGGTAACCAGGCATATTTATAGGCAAGGATGGGCAACTGTTCTTTTATTATAGTTAAATATTATTATTAAATAATAAAAACCCAGTATTATTATAGATTTTAGGCAAGAACGGGCAACTGTTCTTATGCTGCTTTTCCAAAGTGAAAATGGGCATCCAATTGTTTCATTGCTTCATCATTTAAGGTAGAGGTGGCCATGTGATGTACTGTGAAGAGGTCAGTTGGGCCCTGAACCACTGCTTGGAAAACAGAAACCTCCTGCCCCACCCCTGAAATATCTGGTGCTGTCCTTAGGATACTAGACCAGGATTAGATAGACCTGGCTTTAAATCCTCACTCAGCTATGTAATTCACTGGATGACCTTTTGTCAATCACACACTCTCAGCCAAATCTACCTTGCAAGGTTGTTGTAAAGACAAAATGGCAAGGGAGAGAACTACATGCACCTGAAACTTCCTTGGAGGAAGAGAGGGATAAAAATGCAATTCACACTGAAAGAGAGAAGTGTAGATTGGACTAATTGCTTGATTACGAGTGGCATTTTTTTTAAAAGCAAGTAATTAAAATCTTGGCATCCTTGACTGATACCCTGGAGCCATTTCTCCTTGCCCAAAGATGGTCTTTTGAAATAGTGAACGAGCTGATGTCAATCAGGAATATTCCTCAATTCCTGTTTTAAAAATAGATGGCTCAGATTTGATGAGGCCAAATAGATGGCCAAGATTTGTTGCATGGTTTATTAACTGCAACGGAAATAACAGAAGCATAACCCTGGAAGCTCGTGATTGCTCCCAAAGCATCTTTGAAATGGAAATACAATTGCTAGAAAATAAGGTGCCCTGTAAGAACAGATATTGGGGACTGCAGGCAAACTGCACCCATAGAGCACTTTAGAGCTGCACATGGAACCACTGAAGGTGCTGCCTGTTACTATTTTGCAGGATGTCCCAGATCTCTTTGACAGGACTGAGCCAGTGGCTACAGCAAATGCTGCACTAAATGCTTTGGAGGGATAAAATGTTAGCCCTAAGAGCTAACAAAAAACTCTTATGTAAAGTCCATACCAGCCACCCTAAATCCATAACACGTTGCTTGTTTTCATGTTACTAGAAGGAATAGCTCCCTTTCATTATTTTACTGAAGAAACTCATGTCTCTTCCACTTGGACTATCCTATTAGCCCCTACTTCGATTATGTTTCTTGCTTGGTGGAGCTGGCAATGAACCATCTCAAAAGTATCAGTCTTCCCTCCCAGTTTTATCAATTCTCTCTCTCTCTCTCTCTCTCTCTCTCTCTCTCTCTCTCTCTCAATTCATTATTCTCTTTCTCTCACTACTTTATATAGAGCACCATCAGTGTACACAGCACTGTACTAACCAACATAAATGAAAAATAGGTCTCTGCTCCAAGAAGCTTACAAACTAAGTGCAAAAGGGAGAAGAGAAGGTAGCAAGAATGTAAGAAAATTTTGCTCCAGTACAGGATATGGACTAAGGAGTTACACTAGAAGTGTCACTAAGGTTTTCTGGGTTTGAAAATAAATTTTAGGAGACCTAAATGTCTCTCCCAGCCCCAAAAAGAGATGCAAAATCTCGAAACCCAGCTGAACCAGAACTTGAAGAATCTTGTCCACCTTATCAGACCCTCTGAACAGCCTTCATTTCTCCAAACACACCCTTTACTAAGCCCCAAAGCAGAAAAAAAAAACTCAATTCTCCCGTCCCCTTTCACAGAAATATCTCCCAGTTTAAACTCCACTGCAGAAAGCTCCTCGAGGCGCGCGCGCGCGCTATCTTTCTCTCGCTCTCCTCCAATCAGGAAAAAGAAAGAAAGGTGAATGGGCTTGTGGGAGCTGCAGTCTTTTGCAAGGGCTACTTCAATTGCAGTTCCCTCACAAAGACTACAATCCCATGAGCCCCTTCACCTTTCTTTCTTCCAGTTTGGAGAAAAGGTGGGGGGAAGCCCCATGCCGCGCAGTTTAAACTTGCTGCTGATTCTGCTAATGAGGGGGCAAGAAAGGAGTTTCTTTCTGCTGCGGGGATAATCGGCGCCTGAGGAGGGTCAAGGCTGATCGGGGAGTGCTTGAGGGACGGCAGAGCTGGCAAAGGCACGGGCCAAGCTTTGAAATAAGTACATAAATGATCTGATTTTTCCCCATGTTTTTTGGGGGGAAAAAATGAATATTTTTTTTAACCATTTAGGGTGCAATCCTAACCAACTTTCCAGCACTGGGGTAAGGGCAATGCAGCTCTGAAGTAAGGGAACAAGCATTCCTGTACCTTGAAGAGGCCACCATGACTACTACTCCACTGCAGAATGCAGCACATGCCCCCTTGGAACAGCTATGTCAGTGCTGGAAAGATGGTTAGGATTGTCCCCTGAGAGGCAAACCTCAGCGAGGTCACTCATCCCCAGTTATAGCAAAGCCCTGATGAAAAATAATGAAGAGATGGTGCTTGTATCTCACACACACCATACAGAGAACTCTTCCATCTTTTGTACGGTATATTGTTTCTCCAGTACTTTGTTGCCAGCGCAGTCATCGCCTGTTGCTTCTTGTAGGTCCGGTTCTTGGAACAGCAAAATAAAGTCCTTGAAACCAAATGGACTCTCTTGCAAGAGCAGAAAGTAACGACCCGACAGAACAACATCGAACCCCTTTTCGAGGCATACATTAATAATCTCAGAAGGCAGCTCGACAATGTCATGAATGAGCGGGGAAGGCTGGACTCAGAACTGAGAAACATGCAAGACATGGTGGAGGACTATAAGAACAAGTAAGAATCTCTGTCCACTCCCAACACCTGTGAATCAGTTCAGTATCGCCTATTGAAAGCACGATCCTACACTTGTTTCCTCTTAAGTTAGTCCCATTCAACTGAAGGTGGCTTACTCCCAAGTAGCTGTGAATAGGATTGGTGCAATAGTGCACTTCAGTAGTAATAGTGCATTAAAGGTAAAGGTTTCCCCACGACCGAATGGTCTAATCATGACTGACTCCTTTTCTAAGCCTGTAGAGCAGGCGTTTTGTCTAAGGACAAGCTTCTGTGGTCATGTGGCCGGCATGACTCTACACCGTAGCGCACGGAACGCCGTCACCTTCCCACCGAAGTGGTCCCTATTTATCTACTTGCATTTAGGTGCTTTCGAACTGCTAGGTTGGCAGGAGCTGGGACAAGCAACAGGAGCTCACTCTGTTGCGCAGTCTTGAACTCCCAACCTTGTGGTCGGAAAGCCCAGCGACAGCGGATTAACTCGTTGCGCCACCACGTCCCTTATAGTGCATTACTATAGTGCAAATGTAAATTCCATCCATTGGCTGGATTTGGCTTCATTTCAAAAAGAACACCCAGTGAGTAAAATGGGAATATTTATTGATGGAGAGGGTGGAGGATAAGCTTCCGCTGCGTCTGTTTCAACTAGCATGGCAGGGAGCCATAAGTCAAGTGGAGTCACTTGCTTCCTTTTCTGCAGTCTCTGAGAGCACACAAGCCTATACATGTCTACTCAGAAGTGGGTCCCATCTGCTTCAGTGGGGCTTACGCTCAGGAAACTGTGCACAGGATTGCAGCCTGAGGCTTGAATTTTATTTTGCTTGATACAATCCAAACAAAAGAGTTAGGACACTCTTACTGTGTCCTTGGTGTGTTTATTCAGGTTGATTGAAATGTACACGGTTCTGTAAACCAATCTGAATGCTTCCTTGGGCTTAACCAAACAACTGTCATTATTAAGCATATAAAGACTTTAGTTGGCTAACTACAGATTAGCAGAAGTTATGGCTGGGGAAGTATGTTAGAAGCCCCTTAAATATTAAGTAGAGCAATAGGTGGACTAATATATCTAATTTTCAAAATATATGTACCACCATCCACCAGAATGCTCAGTTTATTAAAAAAAAAAAAGGGGGGTGGAGAATAGATAGATCCTTACCTTGGCTCCTGTTAATCAGAGTACTTACTTTTTAATCAAATTGCAACATTACAAATTCAGGTGTGTTCTTTTAGTCACCTTACTACCATCATCTCTTCTATTCCAAACTTATTCACATTTTGAAATCAGTTTGCTGGAAAGTAAATTAGTGAAGGACCTGGCACCAACATATATTTAGAACAAAGCTTCCCAATGCAAATCCTTCCAGTGGATGCCAGCGGCACCTGTGCCCGCTGGATGAGTTGATTTGGCCCTGAGTCATGAAGTTTCATAAAAGGAAGATGCATCTAAGATCTCTTTCGCCACGTTGACTTAAAGGAGCATATGTTAATTGAATTAAGCTGCAATCCTATCCACACGTACCTGGGAGTAAGCCCCAAAGACTGCAATGGGTCTTGCTTCTGAGTAGACCTGGGATTGAGCATTAACAATAATCAGCCACGCAAATGTAGTGCATCTAATGGTAAGAACGAGTGCCCTCTCCGTCAGATAAGTGCTTGTCAAACCGATTGCTTCAGATCGGCGATCGATCCCCCACATTTGTGGGGCAGGATAAACAGAGCAATTTGAGCGCTTAATTATCAGTTCTATATACATGTTAACAACAACCTTTTCCCCCAAATAATACTAGATCTTACAGACTCCTATCCCTCCTTATAGAACCACATTTCCTAGGGTCCCCTCTGAAGAGGAAATCTTCCAACAATGATTTTCTACTATTTCCATTATCATTTCTATTACCATTTTCTACCAATGATGTGCTGGAGATTGCATTTCTACCAGTGTTGCTCTAACGCATCATTGGTAGAAAATGGTTTTAAACTGGTTTGAGACTGTAGCAGAGTCCCACCCTTGAAATGCCTTTGTGGTTTAAGCACTGCAAAATGACATGTGTTCCTATTTGATTTGATATTCAATTAAATCTGCATGCCGTTTTTGAAAAAAAGAGTTAAGTGTGCAATTTAGCAGCTAAAAAGGAGAGTAGGTTCTGGCAATAACTGGCATATAATAAATGCTCATTGCATGCAGACATTTCTTCACTTACTGTCTGCAATAGGGTTGAATATACATGCAAAAGACTATTATATAATTGCAGGTACTCATAAAAAACATGGTTCTGTAAATTCATTTCCACACAAGGGAAGTTCTTATAAGGTTCTATGCAGCATTTTGCTGCAATAGCAGATAGCCTGAAAGACAAGTGGGGATGGAATCTTTCAAAGACATCAGTGGAAGTGTCCCTGACATGCAGCCTAAAAAAACTACAGGATGGATTGATTTTGCCCTCTCTCTTTTCCTTATCCATGCTCCCATATTGACAAGTATTGTAGCAACTATTTCTCTCCATTATCTCAACAGATATGAAGATGAAATCAATAAGCGCACTGGTGCCGAGAATGAATTTGTGGTGCTCAAGAAGGTGAGATTTTTGTGTGTGGACATAGAAAGCAATTGCCCTGTGCAGAGTCGAAGCAATGCTCTCTTCATCTTAGCCCAGAACTAACAAAACTGACTAACAGATACTCTCTAGGATCACTAACATTTGTTGCTTTCCAAAATCTTCAACTACAGATGCTTGTGACTGAAACTTCTGCATTAAAAGTATATGTATTTAAGCTCTGGCCCTTAAGAATAATTCAGTAGCTAATGTCCATGCAATCCAACCAAATGTCATGAGAAATGAGGGGCAATCAATGCTTGCAATGTTTGGATTTGCGATTAGATTTTTTTGTTTTCAAAGACTGCATTTAATTGTTTTAACTTCTGTTTTATTTATCTTTTTTATAAAAAGTCTTATTTTTCCCCAAATATGACTGCAGGATGTTGATGGAGCCTACATGAACAAGGTTGACCTTTCCAGCAAAGCAGATTCGCTGCTTGACGAAATTGAATTCTTTAAAGCTCTGTATGAAGCGGTAAGCATCTTTCCTCTGCAGGGTACCTAAAAAACCTTCCTCTGTCACTGAAATAAGCTCTTGCCTTATCTCTCTTCTGACTGGCAGCATCTTTCTAAGGTAAGCTTTGCTGCTCTGTGGAGATGCCAGGGACTGAACATACAGCCATCAATCAGATCAATGGCTGTCACCTGTATGCAAATGCTTTGCAGATGCTATTGATTAATTTTGCTATATAAACCACATTGTGAACTATGACAAGTGGGGATAGCTAATTAATCAAACATGAAAAATGAATTTTATGGTAGCCTTATCACAAAAAATTATGGCAGATTTCATTCTGAAACCAATATATTTGAAAAGGCAAAATGTTAACTTTTTTTCTGACAGTGCCAAAAAGAGAAATCAGATTTTCATAGAATCATAGAGTTGGAAGGGACCTACAAGGTCATCTAGTCCAACCCCCTGCCTGTAGCAGGAAATCCTCCTAGAGCATCTCCAGCAGGTGCCTATCAAGCCTCTGCTTGAAGGTCTCCAGTGAGGGAGAAGTCACTGGTATTCAAATCACTAGTATTGATAGTATGTTAAGCTAGATTTTCTTCTATGGAAAATTTCAGATCATATTTTCCTTTGGCAATGATACATCTCCCAATTAGTTTCCATATTCACCCCCATGAATATGTTTGAAGAGATTAAAAGACTTTAAGGCAGGCAGAGACCTACCAACTGACATCATTCATCACATGTTGTGCAACGTATGTACAATTTCCTCCAGCTATACTGGATGGAGACAGATAACACTGTATTTGAATAAAGCTACAGTCTCTTCCTTTGAGAAAGCGTCTAGTCTGGACTTGATGATTTCAAGCAATGGAAAATCCACCCCATTCTTGGAAGCCTGTGCCAGTCATATTAATCACTTTTATTGGGAAACATGTAACAATTTGGATCTATTCCATCCAACTTGAGTTTCTTCCAGCCCAGCTATTGACTGCAATCATTATCATCATAATCTAATAAAGGAAAATCCATATCGCAATTTAGTAGTGGAGATACAAAACCACAATGGTTTCTGTCCCTGTTTACCACTTAGCAAGGAATATCAGCTTATCAACTTTGTTCCTTATATCTCATTGTACCTGAGCTGGGAATGAGGCTGCACATTTCAATATATGCATGGATTTTTCATGCTTCAGAAACAGGAGTTTTATTAATTGTGCAATGATTTTGTTGGTGTCCAGCATGAAAAGGTTTGAGATAGGTGCAAAAGGGGGTTGGAACCCTCACAGTTTCAACATTTTTGATGTGGTCCTTGTCAATGAGTTGCTTTCATATTGGCAGCTGATATGTTCATAAAAGCAAGGAGTCTTGGATTTTTTTTCCCCTTTTCATATTATAATGTAAATAGAACTGGTGCATCCCAGTAGTTAGTGGGGCTTGGAAAGGCATTATAATGATGCGGGAGATGAAGGTGAATATCTGCTTGGAAAGTTTATCCCACAAGTGGCTCTTTTTGCTAACAATAATGCATGTAATTAATTCAACCTACATTTTGCTTTTGAAATTCAGTGTTGATGACTGCATTGTTGAGGACTGTTGAAAAAAAAGAGATGTATAGCTTTAGCCTCATTGATGACATTTAAACACGACTGTTATGTAGGAACATATCAAATGCAGGTGTTTCCTCTCCCCCCCCCCCCCGATCCACAGTTTCTCAGTCCACGGGGACTGAGAATATATCCCTCGCAGATATCAGGGGACACCTAAGGCCCAATCCTATCCAAATTTCCAGTGCTGATGCAGCCATCCCAACAGGGCATGCACTCTACTCTGCAGTGAGGGGGTGAAGTCATGGAAGATTCCTCAAAGAAAGGGAATGTTTGTTTCCTTGCCTCAGGGCTGCATTGCAATTGCATCAGTGCTGGAAAGTTGGATAGGATTGGGCCCTATACTTTTACATCATTCTTGCCTCAGATCCTTAAATCCATAATGAGGAGTGCTGAACAAAAATCAAATATAAGTATGAATGTTTGCAAGCAGGTTAGGAGGATTTTCCCACTCCCCACAAAAAGGCATTTTCATCTTTCCTCCATCAAAACTGCTGTGTTTTCTTAGCTTGTCCTGTATATGTTAAGTGACCCAAGTTTTGTTCTCCTTGCAGGAACTCAGTCAGGTGCAACAACAGGTGTCTGACACCTCTGTCGTGCTGTCTATGGACAACAACAGAAGCCTGGACCTCAACAGCATCATCGCTGAGGTCAAGGCACAGTACGAAGACATTGCCAACAGGAGCCGAACGGAGGCTGAATCATGGTATCAAACTAAGGTGAGCTGCAGATGCAATAAATCAGCAAGTGGCCTAGAGTTACCACTGAGCTTCACATAAAATGAAGCTGAGGGGAAAGTTCCCCTCAGGCGAAACATTTGTCTCTGAGTTGCCACCAAATTCAGCTAGAACAAAATTTGAATGGAAAGATTGTCCTGAGGCAAAACATCTGTGGGCCTAAGCAGCAGAATGAGGTGGTATAGCCCTGAGGTAGAAGACTTCAGCCTAATCCTGAGCTGCCCGACCGCCCAGGCATGCAGCAGTAGCCAGGCAGCCACAGGAAGCTCCACAGGAGAAGCTGACATTTTCCCAGCAGTGAGGCAAGCCGTCTACTTGCCTCTGCTAGTTAGCCAGCGCAGAGGAGAGGGCTGCCATGTAGGGCCATGTGACCCAACACGGAGGTTGGGATCAGCTGCGAAGCCTGCAACCCAAAATGTCACCGTCGTCCCTACTGCCTCAGAGTTTTCACACATCATTCTGCTGCCACAAATGTAGACCAGACCTATAAGAAATGCTCCAAGTTGCTTGCCGCTGGATTGCTCTTACTCTTGAAACCTGAGGTAAATCTGGAAAGTGAACCAAGTTTTGGTATACGTGTGTATTTCTGTTCACAGCACCTCAGGGAAATCAGGAGGAGGTAACGGAGAAGGGCGGCTCCGAGACGAGCACAAATGCTGTCTCTTCATTCTCAAGCTTAGCTGGAAAAAGACTAGATTAGATTAGAAATTTATTTGTCATTGTACTCAAGGTATGAGGACAACGAAATGAGGTGCTCTTCACATCATACAACTGGACAACACCAAATAACATATACAAATAACAATTAAAACAACACTAAATAAAAAAATACAAATATGAATACCATACAAACATGAGGTATACATTTGTTAAGACCACCAGATTCAGAACTCCGCATTTAGCCTGATCACAGCACTTGGGTAAAAACTATGTTTAAACCTACTTGTCCTAGCTTTCAACACTCTATATCTTCTTCCTGACGGTAAGATATCAAACATCGAGTGACCCGGATGTGAAGAATCTCTCAAGATCTAGCTTGAAATGTCAGTGAAACCACATGAGGAAAGCTGCTGGGAAACCTGAGTTGTTCCTGGCTGTGTAGGCAGAGCTCGTGGGTGTGGTGGTAGAGAAATGCGTTTCGCAAGGTAATTAAGGGAGGTTGGAGGAACTGAATGAAGGGCTCGGCAAATAAAACGTAGGGACCGCTTGGCGGTTGCCACCTTCTACTCTGGAGCAGAGCCAAAGCCAGCTCTACTATTAAGAGGAAAATGAGGCAAGTGCCTCAGGCAGCAGATTTGGAGTGTCAGTAAAGAGCAGCAAGTTATAAGCTATTTAATTTATTACAGCATTTTTAATGGGGGGGGGAGTGAAGGGTCCATTTAGATTTTTACCCCAGACTCCACAGTGTCTCGGGTTAGTCATTCTTCTTGGTAGTGCATGAATGAAACATAGGAAACAGGTTTAAAAAGAGTCAGACCATTGTACGACTGTGAGCAAAATGGGCACCCTGTAATCCCAGGGTTTCAAGCAGAGGTCTTTCCTTGCCCTACCTGAAGGCACAAGGGATTGAAGCGGGGACTTTTTGGCATGCAGAGCAGGCGAACCCTCACTGAGGCGCAGCCCCTTGTCCTGAACCTTGTGCCTGTGGAAGCTCGTTCCCATCCATAGTTGCAGTTCCGTCTGAGAAGGCATGGCAACATTTTGCAGGGTACTTGGGGCATATTTTCGTAATTCTGTGCAATTTTTCTTCCTTCTAAATATCAGTATGAAGAACTACAGGTCAATGCTGGGCGACATGGGGATGACCTCCGTTCTACAAAAGCAGAAATTTCTGACCTTAACCGGCTGATCCAGAGGCTGCGCAGTGAAATTGATGCCGTAAAGAAGCAGGTACGCTTGTGAAACACCTTGCTCTTTAGTGCAAATGGGTGCTTTTGGTTATGTTTCGTTTCCCCCTCCCCACTTATCTTGCCCCATAAATATGCCTTTAGCTTTGAGGACACTGTTTTGTTTTGGTGTGTCATAACTGTCCCACTGTTGCTCAGCCGTTGTGGGCGAACTCAGTTTTGCGCCAGAAAACAGTCCCTGCCTGAGGACAGAGGTATGTCAGGAAGGAGGCTAAAACTTCTTCCTGTGCAATCTGTACACAGTTGAGGCACCGCTCCTTGCCGACTCCGGGCAAGGCTTTCAAAGTCTTGCCAGACTTGATAGCCTTGCAAGAACAGGCAGAGAATCTAGTCAGGTGCAGAGAGGGCAGCAGATGTCAGGAGAAATGGGTGGAAAGTTTAAAAGACAGGGAGGAGAGAGGAGATGGAGCGGGTTAGTCCAGCTTGCGGCCGTCATAGGGCGATCTGGAAGGCATAAGAACCTCTTTTTCCTGCTGGGTCAGTTTCCCATCTGAAGTGGCAGAATTCATTCCCTAATAAAAAAAACCCCTCATTTTTTGCATGCCAGACAATGGCATCCTCATTATAACCATCCTGATCTCTGAGACCTGCCTTTCTCTCTCCTGATGCGGCACTCCCCTCCCTTGGGAAGAACTGCAGGCACAGGAAGCACCCTGAGATGCTAGATTTATGCAGGGAGGAAGTTTTTCCTGCCTCAAATCTACATGCATCCCACACCCTCTGTGCCACTTGCTCCTTGATGAGGCTGCACCCCACCTTTGATTTGGTACTATCCAGAAAAAAAATTACGCTTTTGACCCTGTTGATAGTACGTTGGCCCTATATTACTAGGAATTGATTGTGTGATTTTGATTGGTTTGCATTGGGTTTAATGCCTGTTTGCAGTCTATGGGCATTCCTTCCCTGGTAGATTTGTGGAGGCAAGACTGGTGGGTAGGGAAGTGATGTGCACTTGTGTTCCCCTCTTCCATGGACCTCATGCAGAGAGGAGAGTTACAACTGCATTCAACCTTAGGTTGCAAAGCAAGAGCATTGCATCGAAACTGCATCACAGTCATGTTTCTCTAAATCGAGCTTCAAATGTTTTTCTTTTCTTTTTTTCATGGTTCCAAGTATTGTCATTTGTACCCATTTGTAGCACTGTGCTGATAATATCATGGCTCATAAAACTCTCATTGTACAAGTGCCACAGGGTGCCTATGCAAAAGAGTTGGACAAGCTACAATTACTTGCTGCCTTACAGTATTTCACAGGTATTGCAAATGAGGGCAGAGATTTCCTCCTCCAGTTTTCCCTAGGTGGGAAAATTCTCCACCCAGGCATGCAGTGTACCAAATGGTCCCCACCCTGCACATTGCACATGAAGAGGGCCAGCTTCCAGCATCCTGCCTTTGCATATTAATGACATCTTGTAGTGTCATTACAAATGTCGCAAACCAGAGGACATTGATTACAGATCCTGGGGAAAAAGAGTCCCTGTATTACAGAAAATGTGTTAATCTTGTTCCACCAAACCTAGATTTATAAATCCCTTTTCCCCTTGGAACCAAGGAAATCTGTGGCACCTTGATGGTAATACCACTAATACAATTCTCAAAGGCACCTTGCAAAACAGCTGAACAAACCACAGCTTGACAAAAATAAACCAGCCTACCCAAAATGTAAATGAGATCAGAGCTCTCTTTTGCCACTTTTCCCTAGGTGTTGCACTGGCAGGCATAATACAAAACAGCCCCATCTGAAAACATTCACATATGTGACCCAGCTGTTGAATAGTATTATTAATTTTATTTAACACAGTGGATCTGGATTTTGGACACTAGAAAAATGTATCAGATGTGATCAAGCTTGGCTGAAGTTCAAGTGCAGAGGTGGTCTAATTTCATGGCCCTCTCTGGAAATTTTGTGGACATGGGTTTACCCCCATCATCATTGCTGCCATCTCCTAGCCTCCTCTCCTGTTATCAAAATGGCCAATGGGGTGGGGAATCAAAGTAAAATCCTTGTGCCAGCCCAGTTTGAACATGTGTTGGTGGAAGAGGCGAGAAGGAGGTGCCAATGTTCTTCCTGATGGTGCTCCTTCCTGGGCAGGCAGAGAACTGGGGAAGGAGGTGAACCAGAGCTGGATTCAAAGTACCCCTTCCGCCAGTTTGTTGTCTCCCAAGCCCACTACCCAACATGAACCCTTACGGCTGGGTCACCCCAGAATGTGATGTTTGCACTTAAAACCAATACCATGAACAAAATATCTCTACTAATCCAGGAGTTGTGTCATGCATACAGGGGAGCCGTATAGAAGCATAACAATTACTTGTGCCAAGTCAACTTAGTTTCACTGATTGGGGCAGATCTCTCAAGTGTAGTGTTAGTGGTGCTGCTAAACAGGGACAAATTCTGCAGCCCACAGAGATGCCACAATTGATCCACTTTGGGGGGTGGGAGGAAGCCCAATGGTAATGAAACCCTGGCATGTTTGCACAGGACAGTAAAACGCACAACTTCTCACCCGTCTCTTAGTGCAGATGCAAATGTTCAGCTACTCTCTGTACCCCTGTAAATGGTACTTGTTGTTCCTAATATCTTATTGCAGGTGAGCATTTCCAGCACAGGGCTTGCACAACATTGGTCATCCATGAAGTTTGTCTGGATCTATGGTGAGGGGTTGGAAGGAGCATTCTCTCCCCATCCTCCCATCCATACAAAATCAATTATAATGTGGAAGTCTTCACAGCAGTAGCCATTCCTCAGACTATTCTCCAAGAGTCAAAGCCAAGCATCATATGGGAATACCACCACCACCCCCTATAATATCATTAGCAGACTTGGGGGAAAGTATCCAGATTCTCCAAAATACTAAACTCTGTTTGAATTCTTGGACAACATTGGCTATTATTTGATGGCAAAGTAGGAGCCACATCTTTCCTATTTTCTCCTGATTTATCTATAGGAATTGTACTAACTTTATATTCCACTAGTGTACAAAGAATTGTTATTCCTGGAAGGAGGATGGTCAATTGCAGTGATGAGCTCAAACTCTGTTCAGACATTACAGCAGCAATAATAACTTGCTCGTCATTTGTAGTGCGCCAATCTTCAGGCAGCCATTGCCGAGGCTGAGGAGCGGGGAGAGATGGCCATCAAAGATGCCAGGCACAAACTGGCCGAACTGGAAGAAGCCCTGCAGAGAGCCAAGCAAGACCTGGCTCGGCAGCTCAAGGAGTACCAAGAGCTGATGAACGTCAAGCTGTCTCTGGATGTTGAGATTGCCACCTACAGGAAGCTGTTGGAAGGAGAAGAGATCAGGTAGGTTGGAAACAGCAAAGCTCCATAAAGAGCCAGTTTATGAGAAAGTGTATTATCAGCCCAGGAGAAGTGCTTGATTAAGCTAGGACTGCTCCCTTGAGCATGTGATCCTTTGTCAGGTGGCGGCAGATCTGTTTTGCACAGTAGATGGCATTCGCCTGCTAGCACTTGGAGAGGATGTCGGTCTTCCCCAGGGAAGCCCATCTCCTGTATTCTTGCCTAGTGCATCATGCCTGTTTAAAGTATAGTTCTTTCCAGAGGCCTTTTGAAGAGGATCAAGGGCTGACAAAGACAATATTCTGCTTCTGCGACAATATTGATGACACTGTTGCTTTCCCCCCCCCTGTTGTCTTATGTTTTATTGTTGTAATTAGCTTGCTGCTTTGGGCTCTTGAACAGAAGAAAAGTGGGATGGAACTTTTTCACGAATAAAGCAAATACTAAATCCATAAACTGTACATTGTAAAAGTGATTAATATTATTTTTAAAAAAAACAAATTCAGGCAATTAATAGTGCTAAATAAGAAAATGAGCCAGACTGTCTCAGGCTGTAATCCTAGGCAAGTCCCATGGAACTAAATTGAATTTACTCCTGAGCCGACATGCATACGATTGCGCTGTTAGAGGTGTTTACAAAGAGGCCACATGCAAACGCACATAGGGAATTATAGAGAATCCTGTTTGATAAGGATGACCCTATGCAATATTTGTCTTTCTGTAAGATGAGGCAGTCACTTAATTAGGTACACTAATGATTTCCTTTTCCCCCCCCCCTACTATTAGGCTGGCAGAAGGAGGTGGAAACGTGAACATCTGTAAGTAAAACCTTTTTATTTTGGGGGGGAAAGGAGTATTTAGAATCGATTCTGGTTTTGAAAGCACGGAGGGGACTTAACGTTGTTCCCAAACCCTGTTTTGCAGCCGTCCTCAGCACTACCACCAACGTGGGCTACAGTGGTGGAAGTAGCCTTGGCTTAGGAGGAGGATTTGGAGGAGGTAGCGGAGGATTCTGTGGAGTCGGCTCAGGCGGCGGTGGTGGTGTCTGCTACGGCGTCGGAGGGGGCAGCGGCTATGGCATCGGAGGGGGCAGCGGCTACAGCATGGGAGGCGGTAGCAGTTATGGAGGAAGCCGTCCCTCTGGTGGCTCCAGTGTGAAAATTGTCTCCAAAACCACTTCAAGCAAGAAATCTGTCTACTAAAGATTGACCGCCCCCACCTCCACCCAGATGAGAGCACATTGTGAAGCACTTCAATCCATTCTGTAAATAGCTCAGCAAAGCTCTTCCCCTCTGATGCTTTCACCTTTTCCATATGAATTGGCCCCCCCCCCCCGACATGGTTGCAAACATTTGGCACCCCTGATCCAGCATCCCTTACCCTGACAGCATTCCAGAGGCAGAAGCAGTGTTGTTGGTGCAGTTCACACATACAATGGGATCATTTTTTTGTGTGTGTTTAGTGATGTGCAAACGTCCTCCCGCACATTGCTGAAACACTGCAATTGGGAATCTTCATACCGCAGTATGTACAAGCACCTCAAGCTTGGTTTGTGGTGGTGCTTTGTGCGCAGAAGGGCTTTCTGCCTGTTTTATCGATGTACTTGTATGCACTGGTCATGTCAGGAAGGGAGGGGGAAAGGCACAAATGAAGGAATGAAATCCACAGCAAACGATTGCACTGTGTTCTGTACAAAATCTGGATACAAAAAAAACAAAGCAGGTTTCTACTAGCTAGTCTCAGCTCCGCTTGAGCTGTTTCACGTGATCAATGGTTTTATTACACAGGAGAGGGTTCTGGCTTGCTGGTTGCTCGTGCGTGTTAAAGAAAAGTCCCATTTTAGAAAATATGTATAGTACTTCTACATATACCTACACAGTTCCTTTTGGACGCCAATGGGATTTAAACATGCACTTAACGCTAAGTTCTTCACTGAATTAACAGCTTTCAGGCAGTTAAACAAATGCGATGGGGGTTTCCAGGTAGGCGGTTGCTGCAAGGATTTGTCTCACTCAGAACATGTCTTCCCACATCTACCTCTTGTCGGAGCGTGTTCTTGGTAATTTCCAGTGGAGACAGCCTACTGCTATAGACCTGTAAAACCATCTGCTCTTGCCAAAAGAAAATAGTTTTGAGACACCAGTGATCAGATGGGTTCCTACCCTGTGTTTCAACATGCACATGTCTCGTTTTTTTCAACCGGGAAACATCTTTCTCTCCTTTCTTGGAAGCAAATGCAAAATTGGAAAAGGTGATTGCTTCTGTTGCTGATGTCTTATGAACTGTAACACTCAACTCTGTTGCTTGATCTGAATGGCTATGGACCTATGCAAGGCTGCATGACAAATAAAGAGCAATTGTCATTTTTCAATTGCTGTTCTCCTTGTCATCTTTTCCTTTACCCCTCTGCTAAAGAGGGACATAGACATTTCTCCTCTACTGAGTCAGGCCATTAGTGGTTCATCTGGTCTTTATCTACACTAGTGTTCTTCAGCCTTGGGGTGAGGACCCCAGTGGGGTCACAAAGCCTCAATTTGTGGCAACTTATGGGAATGAAGTAAGTTGAAGACCACTGGACTAGAGCACCACCAGGTAGGGGGGAGGCATCTGGTGTACCCCTTCACATACCAGGAGATGGTGTCCCAGGCCTGCTCAAGTCTTAGCAATTGTGCTAAAATAGCTTTCACTAGTGCCAGGCTTCATGGTTATAGGCTCTCTCTAATAAGAATATTTGGTTACAGTGAACAGTGCTGGGAAGGCAAATCAGGGGCAGGGAATGGGTGACAGCAGAGGTGGGAGGAATGGGTCCTGGGAGGGGGGGACAGATCAACAGTGGGTCCCCAGTCTGATACTGTATTTATTAATTCAATTATTGGGGTTGTGATACGAAAAAGGTTGAAGGCCATTGATCTACACAGAGCTTTCCTAGGAGACATTCTCAGCCTTACTTGGAGATGACAGGGAATAAAGGGGGCGGGGCTTCTGTGTGTCAAGCTAAGTATTTTGCTAGTGAGCTACAGCCCTATCTGGGTCTTCTAGGATTCGGTGCACCAGATCACATCATGTCACAGGACTGGCCCTGGGGCCATCCACATAAGAGGTGATGGGACTTAGGAAACAGCCAAGAGGACTCAGGAGGGGAGCCTACATGATAATTCTTCAGGAGCACATGCACTGCTGTTTTCTACAAATCATTGTTCTAAATAACTGAAGGGGCCTGTCCATGTACATCAGATAGGCATATCAATGGCACAAATTGTCAGCCAATTTTGACAAATCCAAGCATCCATTGACATCAATTTTTCTTAAATACCAATGAAGCTAAAACATTCATAAATTATTGCTGTACATCAGATAGAATACATTAGCTTCGCCCTCCAGGGAGAAAAGCAGAGTACAGTACAAGTCAATGAATAAAGAAACTGCAAAGCTTAACGAAGAGTAGCCAAATGCTTATGAACGGATTCTATTTTTCCTAGTTCTCACAATTTATTCATTTCAGCATTACCAAGATGAAGACCTTGGCCCTTTACTAGGGCTGTCCCCAAGCCTCCTGTGGCATCAAATGCTGCCCCACATTAACTAGGACAACTGCTGCTGTTCCTCCTCTTCCCTGGCTTTAAAAAGGAAGAGAATGAAAGAGGAAGTGTGGAGAAGAGAGAGAGTGGCAGGCTACAGAGTCTCTTGGCTGATACACTGGCCAACCACTCTCCTGTCCACACTTCTTTAGAATCAAGGGAGCATGTGGGGGAAGGACCATTGCCAACAGGCAGGCAGGCAGGAGCCCCCCGCCCCATCTGGTAGCCACCTCGTCAGCTTCTTACTTCACTGAAATTCATCTTTTCCACCTTTATCCTCTCTATCCCATCATCACACACACACACTCAGATGTGTGTAAATCCAAAATCACCAAATCCAAAATCAATGTAATATCACCATTGCCAGGAACCTGATTTCAGTGCCAAAACCCAGAACTGGAATATGAAATACTGAAAAGGAGATTATCTCTGGGTATTTGCTAAGCATATTGCCCTGAGCTGCAGAAAATCATTGACATTCCCCCTCCCCTAGGGCTGGTGGTGGACCCACCTTTACTCTTCCTACTCTCCAATGTTGTCGCTCAGCACTCTGCATTTCCTCTTCCGCTCTGACTAGGGTTACCAGATACAAACTGGAACAGAGTGCCTATACCTTTAACCATTGTATAGAAGCAAGGATATTGGCAGGTGCAGCACCCTTCCATGATGAGCTGTACCTGCCCTAATTCCCTCTTCTTTACAGTGGTTAAAGGTATAGGCAATCTGTTGCAGTTGTATCTGGTAACCCTAGCTCTGACTCCTTCTACCTTTCCAATCCAGGGAATGGAAGGAAGGAAGTGTAGTGGAGGAAAGTAGGTGAAAAGAGATGGGCTCCCCCCCCTCATGAATCTGCTGCCTGAGGCGACTATTTCAGTTGCCCTTGTGGATGGGCCAATCCTGCTCTTCCTCAGGCAGAAGCAAGGATATTTGCAGCCAAGGGGTTGACTGCTGGCACCTGTTTTGCATTAACTACTGAATTAAAGTGTTATGATCACAGCAGGGAGGGGTGGCATTTGTACCACTATATGCCTGAAGGGCTGCCCAAGCCAGAAGAGGAATGCCTGCACGACTCTCCTTATAGCTTCAAAACTGCGGGAGCCATTTTCACAAAAAGTAGCACAAGAGAAATGGTTGCAGTTCTGCGTTTTCTTAAAAGATGGTTTTGAAAATTGTTCTTAAAAGACAATTTTTTAAAATGTTCAGGTGTTGTGGGGCCATATTTTTTAAAGAGGGGCTGACCTACTGCCTGAATTAAA
This sequence comes from Lerista edwardsae, assembly GCA_029204185.1. Classification (NCBI taxonomy): domain Eukaryota; kingdom Metazoa; phylum Chordata; class Lepidosauria; order Squamata; family Scincidae; genus Lerista; species Lerista edwardsae. Next base: position 6,026,747 of record JAJKFI010000076.1, read on the forward strand.
GGGGGCAGGGATCCTGACCCCCTTACCTTATGTTGTTGTTCAGTCGCTAAGTCGTGTTCAACTCTTCGCGACCCCATGGACCACAGCACGCCAGGCCTCCCTGTCCTCCACTAGCTTCCTGAGTTCGCCCAATTTCATGTTCATCGCTTCGGTTACCTTATGTTATGGCCCCCTTATTTAGTGCTTTGAAAAACCTATGGGGGTGTCTTCTTTGGTCAAAAGGTGATGATTGTCTCCACGTGGGAGGAGTTGGGGCTGAGGCTTGTGGGTTTTGTCAAGGAGCCCCTGATCTTTCCCTTCAAGACTATCCTTTTTTAATTTACCTTGGAGGGACTATTCTCTAATTGCTGAAGGAAGGTCATCAGGTAGTACCTTGTGTACGTTGTCAGAGAAGCCGTGTCTGCCTTAAAGTGCTTGGAATTGATTTGCTGAAGAGAATGTTAGGTTTCATTTACAGACCATTGTTTTCTGCATTTCCCATTTGAAATCAAATGTCATGGAAGAACAAGTGTGATATCTTCAAAGACGTGAACTGTGAGACATCCTTTCTACAATAGTCTAAAAATACCCCACCCACTGTTGAACCAAGAATGGGGGGGTGCCACTTGATATTGCAAAACACAGTCTGCCAAATGGGAACTAGAACATTTTTAGACAGCAGAGAGAAGAAAGAGGATCTATGCAGAAGACGGTAGAGCCAAAGACCAAGACAGAGTCATTGGCCAAATCCAGTCTCACAAACACATGGCAGACAGAAATTCTGCAGGTGGAGTTTTCCTCATCATTGCATTTCATCCACACTGGGGAAAAATGCATACCCTGGATTTCTGCACTTTATGCAACAGCCTCACAAGAACCCAGCTAAAAACAGCAGCAGCCTATGCATTGCTGGGCACTCCAAATCTGACACTGTAATGCAGAGATCTTCAACCATTTTTCATCCCACAGCGCACTGGCAAGGTGCTAAAATTGTCCAGGCACATCATCAGCTTTTTGACAAGGCACACCCTGCTTCCGGTGTGGGGCTCACCCCCAATGGCCCTACTCATAAATGACCCTCCCCCAAATTCCCACAGTACACCTGTAGACCATTCGTGGCACACCAATGTGCCATGACACAGTGGTTGAAAACGGCTGCTGTAACGGATTACCAAAAGCAATATAGTGGGACTTACTTCTGAATATGCATACATAGTGTTGAGCTGAAAAGCAAGGACATTTCACCGTGGGAAAGTCCCAAAGGAAGCCACCTGCTCTATCCATTGGCACGCACATGGCAATTCAACAGGCCGGGACTGGCGATACTACAACCTACCTGGCATTGCCAAGTTCATTAACCTGTACTGGGAAAGGCAATCATCATCTCCGTCCAAGTCTGATCTGATGATATCGTCTTGATAAATTCTCACGCAGCAGTTTCACACCGGAGTCTCCCTTTGAAGCACATGATTTTGAGATCAGCATCTCAGAGACTGAGGCTGGGGAAAAAACATTTTTGACTTGCCTCTTGCTGGCCATTTGAGCATCCCCCCACACCCGCATTCTGTAGCATGGCTGCATGCTCTAGAGCAGTGATGGCGAACCTTTTGGGCCTGGTGTGTCAAAACTTAGAAAAATGCTTATCTTGACTCTGCTGGTGTGCCAACCCCCCCTCCCCTTCCAAACAAAAGAGAAACAATTCTTTATATTCATTTATTTAAACAAAAATGCAGTCTAATCATGTGTGGTGCTATGTTTTGTATAAAGAAACATCAAATAATTACAAAAATGAAAAATGAGTAAAACAAACTCAGTTTTTGTCAGGCATTGGTGAATGCCGGTGTGTCACCCCAAACATTGTGGTGTGTCACCTTTGGCACGCGTGTCATAGGTTTGCCATCACTGCGCTAGAGCAACAGGGGATAGAATTGGCCCTCAGTCATGTGGTCTGTTGCTGGAGTGTAGCTGTTTCAGATTAGAGGATTGTCTGTCGGTAAGGACAAGCTTGCCATCCAAAACTTATAAGAGAGGAAAGTGTCATTGTTCAGAACGGATTATAGGTCATTGATGATACATTAGTATAGTTTTAGGCAGGAGCTGTAGGTAAGAAGTGGTTTTCTGTCACTATCTCTTCTTGGTCTGTCCTGTAGAAGATTATTTCTGGTACCATTCTTGGTTTACGAATCTGTTTTTATATTTCACTTCATTGGATACAGTAGATAGTTTTAGTAAAGCCTGATAAAGTGTGAAAAATAAGTAAGCACAAATCCTTATGGTGTGACTCAGACAGGGACATCAGTAATTTATTTGTTGTTGTTGTTCAGTCGCTAAGTCGTGTCCGACTCTTCGCGACCCCATGGACCACAGCACGCCAGGCCTCCCTGTCCTCCACTAGCTTCCGGAGTTCGCCCAATTTCATATTCATTGCTTCGGTGACACTATCTAACCATCTCATCCTCTGTCGCCCCCTTCTCCTTTTGCCTTCAATCTTTCCCAGCATGAGGGTCTTTTCTAAAGAGTCCTCTCTTCTCATTTACTAGCTTTTATGTACCCGGCTTCGCCCGGGTGTTTATAGGTGCCACCCCCGACCCCCAGCTACTCACCAGGCATACAGATGGCCCATTTATATGTCCCATCCCTGCCCCCCCCTCACATGTGTGCCCAGGTGTTTATATGTCCCATCCCTGACCCCCCCTCACATGTGTGCCCAGGTGTTTATATGTCCCATCCCTGACCCCACCCCCACTCACATGTGTGCCCGGGTGTTGATATGTCCCATCACTGACCCCACCCCCACTCACATGGGTGCCCCGGTGTTGATATGTCCCATCCCTGACCCCACCCCCACTCACATGTGTGCCCGGGGGTTGATATGTCCCATCCCTGACCCCACCCCCACTCACATGTGTGCCCCGGTGTTGATATGTCCCATCCCTGACCCCACCCCCACTCACATGTGTGCCCGGGTCTTTATATGTCCCATCCCTGACCCCACCCCCACACACATGTGTGCCCAGGTCTTTATATGTCCCATCCCTGACCCCACCCCCACTCACATGTGTGCCCGGGTGTTGATATGTCCCATCCCTGCTGCTGTACTGTTTCTGTTGCTCTAGGTGTAGTAGCCCTCTGTTTCATATCCTGTAGTTGTTTGTGACGCTGCTGTACTGTTTGTGTTGCTCTAGATGTAGCAGCTCTGTCTCTCTTATCGTGGAGTCTTGTCACGCTGCTGTACTGTTTCTGTTGCTCTAGATGTAGCAGCTCTGTGACGTAGCGTTGCAAGTCGTGTTTTTTCCCCCTCAGGTGTTTCCTGTGTACGCTGTTGTTTCATCTTTGTAGCCTTTGGTTGCACCTGCCCAATTGCCTTACATTCCACAGTGAAAGTAAACTTTCAGAGAGAAAGTAAACTTTCAACAGCCACAGCACCTTGTGCCAACTGTCCACTGCCAAGCAGGGACCGCCCACATGTCCACAGAACACATTGTATCGGTTTGTCTGCGTGAAACCTGTTTGCTGCTATTTGTCTTCAACTGTCAAGAGTTCAGTTGCTGCCTGAAGATTCCGCATGTCATTTGCATGTACTTTGCATCTCATCATGACATCACCAGAGCCTTGGAATGTTCGGTTCAGCCCATAGCCGTCCATAGAGAACCACAAATTCGCTTGTACCCGCGCCCGTGGGGGCGCGATCCGTTCCAAAACCGCGCAGCGATGGTTTTGGGGGGCCAAGGCACCCGCGTGCCGAGTTTGGCGCGAATCGGTCCAGGCGTTGCGGAGCCTATGTGGAACAAACATACACACACACACACATACATACATACATACATACGCTCTTCTTTATATATATAGATTTTTGTATTATCCATTCCAAAGGAATAACAGTTATAACTCCAAAAAGAAGAACTATAATGAAAATGAGAATAAACATTATGAAAAAAAACAATTATATCATCCCTGTTAGACAGCACAAAACTGCCATAGTAATTGTGGTTCAAAACTACCAAGTCTAATTAATGGTTAGATGATGTCTCCTGAACTCCACTAGGTGGCCTTAGGGAAGCTTTTCCTTGCAGCGTCAGCTTCAACCTGTAACATGCAGATAATAATACCAACCTATTTCACCGTGCTATGGTAAGGATGATTTATTTTGGTTTGCATTTAAGTTCATATTCCATCTTTTGCTTATGGCCTCAAGGTGGTGCACAGTATCAGTTTAAACACTAAGAGCGCAATCCTAACCCGAGTGACAGCCCAATCCTAAACAGCGTCGGCATAGCAAGGCCGGCAAAGCAGGGCCATATCCTAAGCCCAGCAGGAGGCAGCCACAGCTCAGCACAGGGCAAGGGGAGGTTTTCCCCTTGCACCCGGGTAAGCCCCAGTCATCCCTATGGGGCTGCTCAGATCTGCGCCTGCAGATTTGTAGGCACAGGTGCACGTGTGCAGCAGCAGCCCAGATCGGGGCCATCTTGGCCGGGGACGGGGCTTAGGATTTGGTGCAACAGCTGCTGGCCGTCACCGCCCACTTTGCCGCCCCGTTACACCCCCCGGCATGCCTCAGAAACGCACTCTGTGAGGACCTGCACTGCCTGAGTGCTGCCAGCGCTTGACCAGTGCACAGCTGGCGCAGCTGACGGGCGCAGCAACATCCGAGCACCAGCGCCGCTGCTTGCACCAGTCCAGCGCCCGACTTGCTGGCACAGACATGCTTGACGGCACGTTTGCAACAGCACTGGACCGGTGCAAGAGCGCAGCGCCGGCACAATGCCAGTATAGGATTGTACTCTTAGGCTGGCGCAGTTACACCAGGCAAAGTTTGGCAGGCACAAGGGCCCCTGAAAAGCATGTTTGGATCATTCTGGGAGTCAGGGAGGGTGGCGCACGTCTGTACTGGCCTCTCGGATTCCGAGAGTGGTCTCCGCAGTTTCCTTCCACCCGCCCACTTACTTATTTCATTATTGCAGGCAGTGGCATGGGTGGAAAAGCATGTGGGCTAGTGGGCAACCCAATTGTCCAGGAGAGGGGAGGTAGAATAAAAAACCACATTTCCTGCAGAGCAAACAAGCCATTTGGTAGGAAACAACAAGGGAGTAACACTGCTGCTATGTAAAGGTGGATGATGAAATGCGGGGGTATGGGGGGAGCTTCAGGGATTGGCAATTCAACTGCTCCATCTTGAGAGAACTTTCAGTCTCAATTAATAGTAAAAGCACAGCAGGAAAAATGCAGGTTGGTCAGCTGAGGATCATGGAGATAATGGATTTGAGCCACAGGAATGTGGCTGGAAAAGGCTCTCACACCTATCCTTGCAATGACTCTCGCCTCCACAAGGAGGCCTTCATCACACTTTGTGGGCCTGGGTCCAAATTTGCATTTTGTCCACTAGACAAAGCCAACAAAACAAAACAGGAAAGCGAAGTGAAATTGCTGTGTGACAAGCAAAACCAACCAACCTAAGAAACCTTTGAAAGTTAAGGCATTCAAGTGTCCTGTCATGATGAATTAAACCATTTCAAAAAATAAGCCCACTTTGCAAAATCATGCAAGTGGGAACCACACATTACTTAAAAGGTAAATGTAAAGGTTTCCCCATGACCGAATGGTCTAGTTGTGACCGACTGTAGGGGGCGGTGCTCATCTCCGTTTCAAAGCCTGTGGAGCCAGCATTTTTGTCCGAGGACAAGCTTCCGTGGTCATGTGGCCGGCATGACTCCACGGAACGCCGTTACCTTCCCACCGAAGTGGTCCCTATTTATCTACTTGCATTTAGGTGCTTTCGAAGTGCTAGGTTGGCAGAAGCTGGGAAAAGCAACGGGAGCTCACTCTGTCACGCAGTCTCGAACTCCCAAACTTGCGGTCGAAAGCCCAGTAACAGCGGATTAACTCGCTGCGCCACCACGTCCTCTATACACATTACTTAGGGACATCTAATTGTTGTAAATAAATACTATTATCTGGCCTAATGGGATCTGGCTGCCTAATTCCATAAGAAAGCTGCCTGAAAACGAATGTTTGCCTCAGGATTTCGCCTCAGAATTCTAATCTACACGTTTTAATGGTAACTAATCACCACCTTTTTTTGTGAATACTCAGATGTGTAGAATCTTCACTGAATATTTTATATCTGTTTTAAAGAATTCATTGGCTTCTTAAATACAGTGGCTCTCAAACATCTCTCTTGTGACTCTCAAATAGCTGGCATTTATTGTATGTAGCTCTTACATTAAGGCCGCAATCCTATCCAACTTTCCAGCACTGACCTAGCTGTGCCAATGGGGCATGTGCTGCATCCTGCAGTGAGGGTAGAATCACGGAGGCCTCCTCAAGGTCAGGGAATGTTTGTTCCTTTACCTCAGAACTGCATTGCCCTGACCGCGGTGCTGGAACGTTGGTTAGGATTCCGCCCTAAGCAAGTTTGGCCACCCCTGGTATATAGCAACCGCCAACTGCCTACACTTCCTTATTATTGTTATTTTATCCCCACAATAGTAGTTTGTCACCCGTTCATTCTCCTCACTCCCTGACGAACTGAGCTGAGCCGCCATGCAGGATCGCAGCACACACAACAGCACCCCTCTTCCGCGTGTACATGCTGCACATGTTTCAAAGCACACCTACTAGCAAGGGAAGAGGGAAACCAATGAAGGGGCAGTTTTGGAGGGGAGGAACTACGAGCAGGAAAACAATTAAGCGCATCCACATACATTTATGGCTTCTCCTTTTTGGAACCTTCTAGCTGAAGCAGCTTTTCCTGTTCTAAAGAAGGCCGTTAAGCTACTTTTACATGCACTTCTTTACACAGAAAGACAAACAAAAATAGAAAGTGAACACAGAGTGGAACTCAAAAATATGCTTCAGAAGCAGAAGGTGCAGGGCTTAAGCCATAGGTGTTAAAATATATCTCAAGTTGTTGAGACGTCTCGCCAAAATCACAATATTTGACAGCCCCGGGCAAGTCAGACTCTGTTACATGGGAAGGTTAATGTTGAACATTAGGGCCACTCCTGCTTTGCGAGTTCAAAGGAGCATTTGACTTGCTGTTAGTGATGCAAAGATGAAATGAGATTAAAAATTACAAGCTCCAGCCAGGAGAGCTGTCACTATAGACAACCTTGCGCTACTGCACACCCCAAAGTGATACCTCTGATGAGAGGATTGCATACAAAAGCTGGCACTTTGCAATTGCGGTGCATTCAGAAGAAATGATTGGCTTTTGTTGGCAGGGAGAAAGACGAAAGATGACTTTGATGGATCCAAGTAGTCATGCCTTGACTTCAAAGTGTGACACCTTCAGTGTGTCACTGACAGGCCTCCAGGCTAACAAGAAATGTTCACAGCCCAGTTCATGGAACGATATGGGAAAAATGAAAGAGGTTGAGGACTGTCAGAGAGCAGCCAGAACAACAGAAAAGCTGTGACGTTTTATGTGACTGGCTGGGGGTAAGGCCACTGAGCTGAGGGTGAAGGCAGGTATTGGCCACTGACCACTACATCTGGTCATGCAAACACCCAAATGTGCATGGGTCAGTGTGCAGCAAATGGGTAGAGTGTGAAGACACCAACTCAGTCCAGCGTGGAAGTTCTGCTGTCATCACCAGTCACTCCCCAACTTGTACCTACATCTCCTTTTGCATAGTTTTGGCATTTCTCACTAACTTTTCCTTACAATTCCTCTGATTAATAAGTGCCACACCATACCCGCCCTCCACTAAGTGCTGAACCAAAAGTTTGCTTTCCTCTGCAAAGATTGGTAAAACATTTTGTCGTGGTTTTTTTTTTTCTCCTTTTTAAATCGCCAAATATGTCTTTCCAACTTTTCAAGCTATCAAAATTTCGGTACTTTTTCAGATACATTTGCTTATTCCCAGGATTAACTTTATCAGTCAATTTCCTGAAAATTCACCACTCCCTAATTGTTGGGATTTGTGGGGCTTTCCAGTAAGGAGCCCAGACCATGTTGCTGCAGCCGAGAGATTTTGCCATCATAAATTCCTGGGCTTCAAAAATATTCAGAAGCAAAATGTTTGGCATTAGAACATTGGATGCTGACTTTTACTGAATCAAACAAATTCTGATTGGCCCGCAAATTAAGAATTCTGCACATTCTTAAGCATCAGTATCCTATTATAATCACACAGCAATCTTCAATACTTCTATAGCCAACATATACTTTCTGTATTGGACATTAATGCTCAATTTAAAGTAGCTGGTACAGCTCCATGGTGATGCATTGGACGAACAGAGGCTTAGTCCTGAGTAAGGGAATAAATGTTCCTTTACCTGGATGAGACTTCTGTGACTGCATGACAGGGCCACATTGTGGTGGCGCGACTGCATTGGTGGGAGGGGGGAGGAGATTTAGTTAGGTTTGGGCTGTTAGTCTTCTTTTGCATCCATCTTCTCCCACAAGGGCAAGGTGACCTACTTTACAGCTGTTGCGGTAATTAAAAACAACAACAACTGGGGACATAATGACTCAGGATAGATAAGGGAACACCTAGTTACATTCACACCCCAATCCTAACCTGCACTGGGACAGTTCTCAGTGGCCTGCAATGTATCCAGCACAGGTTAGACGCAGGCTGGAGGTCACCATTGGCGTCACAATGACGGCATTTCCAGCCATGACATCACTTCTGGAGGGTTCTGGACAGTTTGTCATTCTAAAAAGTGGGTCCCAATGCTAATACGTTTGAGAACCTCTGCCTCAGACTGTGTCGAGCCCCAGCCTGACCTACAGGGCTAATTGGATCTGTGCCAGCTTTTTAGCTGCTGCAAATGCGAGCATCCAGTGAAAGCCTACAAAAGGCTCGGGACTGGGGGATAGGATCTGGTGTAAGCAGCTGCCATTGCCAACCCCAGCCTTGTCCCATTCCCAATCCACCCTTTCCCAAAAATGCTTGGATTAATTTAAATCCCCAGGACCAGGTGCACTACAGCCCAGGGAGACAGCAAATGCGATCTCACAGTCACTGTTTGTAGTCTTTGAGACCTCCTCAACAGAATCGTAACTAGGGTGGGGCAAGTGGGCATGAGCCATAGGTGCAAAAATAACAGGGACACAAAATATTAAAAGGTGGGATGGAGTGGATGATGGGGGCCCAGAGAGTCAATTCCTGATTTGTTTACAATCACCTTAATTCATTTTAAATGCCTAGCGGCCCAAATTCACATCAAAAGTGGGCAGGTATTTTATACCCTGCCCACTTCTTGAGACTGTGAGAAAGTGGTGGGTTTCAGCTTTCATTGCACTGAGAGTTGTTTTTAGGCACTGGACTGATCATGCGTATTGGAAATGTGTGTCACGCAGTTTAGATATCACTGCAATAAATGAACAAATCTTTAAAAGATTACTTCCCCAGTGACAAAATAGTCAATGACAACTATTGCTATAAGAAGTGGAATACTAGTGGTATTCTAAATACTGTGGTTCAATGACTAAATTTGAAAATGTGTGCCATTTTAAATGAGGAGGTGGCATCACATTTTAAAGGTATTTTAATTCTGATAATTATGGGTGCGGGACTGTATTCTTTTTCTCTTTGCCTTGGGTGCCAATTTCCCTTGTTACAGCACAGCTCCTTGAGAAGAGGAAAGGACTGGAGGACTGAGGACTGGAGATGAGCAAATGTTACTCCAGTCTTTAAAAAGGGGGAAGGAAGATCTGGGAAACTATATAGACCAGTCAACTAGATGGCAATAGCCAAATTATTAATCATCTGGAACAGAACATTTGGGAGCACTTAGGAAAAGGGGAAGGCTGTCACACCGAACATGGGGAGAACTTACTTTCTTTGGTTCCTGAGGGCAGGGCTAGAACCAACAAGTTGAAACTATAGGGAAGTAGATGTAGGCTGAACATGAGGAAAAGATTCCTGACTTTAAGAGCTATCTGCAGCGGAACAACCTGCCTCGTGCAGTTGTGGGCTCTGCCTCATTGAAGGTTTTCAAGCAGAGGCTGGATTGCTACATGTCAGGGATGCTGTAGTTGCCTGCCCTGGATGTGGTATGGGGTGAGACTAGATGATCTCCAGGAACCCATCCAATTCTATGATTCTATGGCCCTGGTAAAAACAGCAGTAGGAGAACCTTGAGGGGGGCATGGCAAAATAATTGGCTTGCTTGAGACAGTTGGGCATTAGAGTTGAGGAAATGACGATGCTGCCCCCACAATGCTATGCGGTGCTCCCTCACCCCAATGCTAGTGTTTGGGTTTCCTGGTGTGCTGGGAAAGCTAACCAACAGTCAGAAGCTGTCTTTTGTATTGGCTGGGATCAACAAGGTCAGGGAATAGAGTTAGCCCTCCTCTTCAGCCCTCATCTTAAGCATCCCCTTTATGATGGAGATGATTGCCATGATTGAGACACACAAAATTATGCATGGGAGAGATAGAGTGGATAGAAGGATGTTCTTTTCCCTCTCTCACAACACCAGAACGTGGGGACATCCACTAAAATTGTTGGGAGAGTGAGAACAGATAAAAGGAAATACTTTTTTACTCAGTGGGTAATTAAGCTGTGGAACTCATTGCCACAGAAGATGGAGATGGCATCTGGCCTGGATGCCTTTAAAAGGGGATTGGACAGATTTCTGGAGGAAAAGTCCATCATGGGCTGTAGGCCATGATGGGTTGTGCAACCTCCTTACATTAGTAGTAGTAGGCTTACATTAGTACATTGGTAGGCTACTTCAGAACGCCAGGTGCAAGGGAGTGGCAATAGGATGCAAGCATCTTGTTGTCTCATGTGCTCCCTGAGGCATTTGGTGGGCCACTGTGAGATACAAGAAGCTGGACTAGATGGGCCTTTGGCCTGATCCAGCGAGGCTCTTCTTATGTTCTTATTTCACACCACTGAATCTGCCATTCATTCCTATTGGGAAGTATGAAATGTGGCCTTTGGGTGGCATGGTTGCAGTGAGAAGAAAAATTTTTGACAGCAGAGAGCCCAAGTGTCCCACAGAGGGGTATGATGCATCTCTGTGGGTTCCCTATGCAAATATACACTTCACCTCACACAAGATCTCCCATTTCCACCTGGAGATCTTCAAGCAGAGGTTCATCAAGCACATGCTGGAGGTGCCCTAGGAGGATTTCCTACTACAGGGGGGTTGGACTAGATGAGCTTGTGGGTCCCTTCCAACTCTATGATTCCATGAAGATATTTGCAAAGCAACATGCTAGTCCTCTCTCCACACAGTCACACCTAATAGGCAGTTTGTTAGTTAATAATGATGGGATCGGGATATGTGTGAAAAAGCACCATTGCTCTAGAAAGGGGTAACTTGTGCATAGGCTTGCATCAGGCCAGGGCCAATCAAGGATGCTGTAGAATAATAGCAGGCTGATAATAGTGACAGTAGCCAGCAGAGAGCAGAACAAGGATCTTATATGCTTCACAATTACTCTTGCAAAGCCTCCTCATACCCAAGCACTCAATTTTATCACCACCACCAATCCAACTTTTGCGAATCTTTAGCCCTCCTTGCACAAATACCCACATTTCAACCATAAGCGTCATCGCTGTAAAAAGTTTTACAAAATGCAAAATCCGTTGTTTTGAACACACAAGTCCCAGCTTGATGTTTTGGCTACACTGCATTTCTCCTTCTCACAGGAGGAAAAAAAATACAAAAACAAAAGAAAGGAACCACAGAAAGAACATGTAATTATGCAATGCCTGTCAAGCACTAGCAAAAAGTCCAAGTGTGTGGTGGGAGAGAGGACAGCAGGAAGGTGGAAAGCAGAAGCCAAAACTCTGATTAGCTTGGGAAGGACCAGTTTCTCTTGACCACAAAGACATGCAGGTGCATGATGGGATTCTAGTCCTCTATTGTATTTATTTGCCATCATTCCTTGGAAAGTTCAAAGCAGTTTTCTTAGTGAACTCCCATCAGACACTGATCCACACCGGCTCCCACAATATTGCAGCATCGTATACTCCCAGACAAATGTAGCTGAGGACCAGATAGCCAGTCTCAAGTAATCTCAGAACTGAACAATGCATGGAGAACTGACATGGCACCAACCATGCACAGAAAGGGAAACGTTTGTTTTTGTTCAGCTCCAGTTAAACCTAAAGGTCCACTGGGTGTGACATGAAGAGGTCATTGATGGCCTCCCATTGTGCTCTCCAACCACTACCTCAGCAGCTCTAAATGCTGGACACCTGAAGCCCAAGTCAGACCCATGATCCACTGTCTACATTGCCTAGCAGTGCCTCCAAAGTCCAGGCAAAGGAGTTGTCCTTATTGCCGTGTCTGCTTGAACTGGAAGTGCTGGAAACTGAATCTGTGACCTTATGGGTGCAAACCATGTGCTCTACTGAGACATCCCAAAGTATTCAATCTAGAGTGTGCCAAGAGATCTGAGGGTTCATAAGATCAAGCTGTTAGAGACAGGTCAGCGTCAGAGAGCAGGCCTACTTAGGCATGTGCTTAGGGGCCCACAACTCACAGGGGCTTCTCTCTAACACTTGCCAATGGCCAGATTTGCTCTCTGACTTGCTGCTAGGACGCAATTCAGGGTCCAACATGCTAGCCAGTGGGAAATGGAGGGTGAAATGCCTGCCCAATGTGGTCAGGTCTGATGTCCCTGCCATTCACCCAGGGGTGTCACATGCCCCCGGGGGGCAGGTCTGTGGGGCAGTGGGGGCAGCACCCATCGCTGAGCTGCCTCCCCTCTGGAGCTGTCCCAAGGGACAGGCAGGTTGCATGCGGAGTCCTTGAGCCCTCCGAAGGCGTTCAGCAGCATCTGGAAGGCTGTTAAACAGTACTTCCGGTTTTTCAACGAAAACCAGAAGCAATGTTTAAAGGTCTTCCGAAGGCCGCAGAACACTTTCGGAGGCTACAGCCTGTTGCGGGAGGCACTAGAGGTTCTAGTTGAGTCAGAGTCGGCAGTCTCGGAGGGGGGGTGACAGTCTGTGGGATGTGACTGGGAGCGCAATCCTAACTGGATAAGCTAAGCCAGCAAAGTTTGGCCAGCACAAGGGCCACCATAAAGCATGTTTGGACCACTCTCAGAGTCAGGGAGGACGGTGCACGTCTTTTGTGCTGACCTCTCTGACTCCAAGAGTGGTCCAAACATACTTTACGGTGTCCCTTGTGCTGGCCAAACTTTGCTGGCCTAATTGTGCTGGCCTAACTCAGTTTAGGATTGCGCCCCGGGGTCTGACAATGTTCCCTGTTGGCTAGAACACATCTGGAAATTGAGCTGTGGGGAAAGGAGGAACTGCCTTCACCCAGTGTTGTTGATGCCAATACCACTATCGCCCCCACCATTGCCGCCTTGAGGTAAGCCGGGGGCTAGACTAAAGGGAGAGGAGCTAGTGGAGTACCCCATGGCAGGGCCCAGCATACCCTGGCAACAGAGGAAAGACAAGAGTCACATATGCACACAGAATAGAATATGCCTATAGTTCTTTTCTTATCCCATTGCAAGGGAACATGGCTATGACTAGTACACATTACGGCAGACATTTGTCATTCCAAAAGCAGCAGCCCCTGCTTCTCTTTCTCTTTTCTCTTCCCCTGCTTCTCTTCTCTTCCGGTAGCACTAAGTACAGGTGTGGTCCAGTATCCACTGATTTGGTATCCATGGTTTCAGTTATCCACGGATATCATGGATACTGGGATGCCTATTATTTTATTATTATTATTATTATTTATTAGATTTTTATCCCGCCTTTATGCCCGAAGGCACCCAAGGCAGCATTACAGGAAATATAAAATTTAACATTAAAAAACAATATTAAAACAATATTAAAACAATATAGTAAAAACAAAATTAAAAACAAAACAATAGAATTTAAAAAACAAACCCTGTGGATCATAGGATACAAAATATAACACACCAGCCAGCCAGCCTTATTAGAGCACAATCCTAAACTGCGCTGGAATGGTGAGGCTGGTGGGCCTGCGCTAATCCAGCGCAGCTTTGGTGTGCTGGGGAGCCTCCATTCGCGCCCTTGCCCCAGGGGAGGCTCCAGCCTCCCCATTGATTTCCTCGGATCTGCGCCTGTTATATAGCAGGTGCAGAGCTGAGGAAGCCGTGCAGCCTGAATCAGGGCTGCATGGCCTGGGGACGGAGCCGTGGATGCGGCCTAAGGACATTGCGTTAGCCCAAAGGACTTCGTAGGATTGCGCCCTTTAAAAAATAGGGAAACGTTAAACAAATTTCTTTCATTTTTACCTTGTTGCAGCAAAACCTTTGAAGTTTTCCTATCTTTAAAAAGGTGTTCCCAGTATCCATGGTTTCAGGTATCCATGGGGAGGGGATCTGGAATGGAACCCCAGCGGATAACAGGGCATACCTGTACTTCACATGTGCCACGATGTCATGTTTTTGCCCACCTACAACAAGTGGCAGCCAATGAAATGGAGCAGGGAAACCTGCAATGCAGTGACATCACACCATACATCTGACCTGACTAAAGGTGTCAGAGGAGTGAGGAGGAGATGGTGCAGGGCTGCCATTTCTGACACCAGGTCTTATTGCAGTTCCAACCCACAGTTCCTCTTCATGGGCAACAGCTTTTACCAACCAGGTGGAACAGCTCTCTCCATTCTATCCCAATGACTGAAGACGTGGTGTGGAGGAAATCAGGAGATGCATTGGTGGTGATGGGCAGTTCATGAAAGTCTCACTTGCCACATGGCCACAACCATGATGTGGAGTGAATCAAACCGCCAAATTCTGTCCTTCCCCTCCCACCCAACCCATGCAGTCATGCCAAGGCTTGAGAGAGGAATATTGTCCCTTACCTCCCAGTAAGCCACTTGCTCACCATTGGGTCTCCTTGGACCTGCCCCAGCTATTTAACTAATGCAAATCTGAGGAGAGGAAGGGGACTTGTGGACTACAGTCAGAAGGGATAACATCGGAGCGTCACATGGGCGTAATTATTACATGTACCTGCCGCATGTCAGACTAAACACGAATTCAGCAGCTCAAAATGCAAGGACCTGAAACAAAGATAAAGGACATCAGCTTATTTTTCAAAACGAACAAAGAATCTGGGCTTGGGGCGGTTTCAGAGTAACCGGTATTAGCTTGTATCAGTTTCAGAGTAATAATACTCGGGCATTGACAAAAGCAGAAGGAATAGTAACAAAGAATGAATATATGCAGACTGGAGTCACACATTCTTAGGGTTTGTTTAGCATAAGAATGAAGAGGACGAAAGGGTTAGGCCTAAGTAAGGGGAGACAAAGAATTCAAGAGAGTTCCCACAGCATTGCAGGATCCCAAACTTTCAGACGTTCTCAGACAATGGGCTGGCCTGCGGTATGTGTCTAGGAGACTGCCTGTATAAACAGATTTGGCATGAATCACCTCTGCTCCGAATAAGATGGGGAGCTTTGTATGCAAACGAAAATTTAAAAAATGGCCCCACCCTTCATATAAACTCAGCATATCCTGGATTAGTGATTCCTTAGTTATTTCAGTTTCCCAAGTGCCAAGAATCCCGATGTAAAGGAGGCGGCATTCAAGGCAATCAAAGCAGTCAAAGGCCCATCTATGAAGCAGATGATGCAGCTCTTGTATGGCAATGGGTTGCAAGGAGCAGCAAACAGAGGTGCCCCTCACCCCATCTGCTATACCTCCCTCCAGCCAGTCATAGATGGATGCTCTCTGATCCACTTTCCTACCTCCTTACCTCACTACCGTGTGACTGGGAGCTCCCAGCATGACCAACACTTCCTGATTTATGCAAAGAGACCACGTGAGGCAAAGGGGCTGAATCACCAGCTTCTGTGCAGCTGTGGGGGGGGGGTATGGAAGTGGCAGGTCAGGAGCTTCAGTTCAGGTGGTGATCACCTTGGGTTATACCAGGGCTAGGCCCTTCCTTTAGAATGAATGGGAACGCATTGACTCCTTAGCTGCCATGAAAGTATGTCCAAAACATTGCTCATTCCAAGCATTTCCAATGGGTTTTCGCATGATGTTTAGGGCTGAATCGTTTACTCCTGAAGTAAAAACTTACCAAAATAACAACGTGTGATCGTGGAGAAACATCAGTGGTAACCATATTATGAGTTAATATGCAATTCCAAGGTTTAATTCCGCGTAATTATATTACATTAAAATCTCTTCATAACACAAGTAGTTGTCAATAGGAGAGTAATTCTTTTTTACTTCTAGGCTATTAAGAGTATTTTTTTAAACTTCTACACTCACCCCCCCCTAAAATTAACTTTCACACGCGCGCCGAGCGAGCGAGCGAGCCCTTCCGGCGGCAAACCTCGTCGTTCGCGGCAATGATTCAGTCAGCCATTTTAGTAAATCCACGGCTTCAAGTCTGTGACGTCATGGCCTATCCAGCTATCCAACATCCTTGGGTTATACTGTTTATGTGGGGGGACTTCAGTATCCATGGCAGTTCCTGGCTCCTCCCAACAATGCATTCTGGGATGAATTCTGGGAGGAGCAAGGAATTCTGGGAGGATCAAGGAATCTCCACACAACATGGAAGTGGGTCTTCCAGCCCACAAATTAGCACTGAAGGCTTGGAAATTGTGTAGTTCTGCTGCAGAATGGTAGGAGCCCTGGATTTCATGCCTTTTGGTTTTTAAAAAAAATACCTTTGAAACCTAGACCCCAGCATCCACAGTAAATCAAATCTGCAGTTGCCAGATTCGTGGATACTGGAGTCTAACTGTATTGATTGTTCCCGGAGTCAAAATACCTTGCTTACTGTCTAAGGCAGCGATTTTCAACAGCTGTGCCAAGGTACATTGGTGTGCTGCGAATAGTCGGCAAATGTGCCATGGGAATTTGGGGGAGGATCATATACTAGCAGGGCCATTGGGGAATGTGCACCCCCAGCCGGCAGTGCAATGTGCCTTGTCAATTGTTAAAAAAAACTGATGCTGTGCCTTGACAACTTTAGCACCTTCTCAGTGTGCCATGAAATGTAAAAGGTTGAAAAAAGCTGGTCTCAGGGATGCATTTTTGTGTTTATCTATTGGCTTGATTAGTTCATTAAGAACATTTGATCGATTAAGGGTGCAATCCTAACCTGGAGTTAGGCCAGCACTGTTAGTTCCAGCAAAGTTTGGTCAGCACAAGGGACACTGTAAAGTAGGCTTGGACCACTCTCAGAGTCAGAGAGGCCAGCACACAGAAGGGCGCCATCCTCCCTAATTCTGAGAGTGGTCCCAAGGCACTTTACGGTGGCCCTTGTGCTGGCCAAACCTTGCTGACCTAACTGTGCCGGCCTAACTCCAGGTTAGGACTGTGCCCTAAATGTCCTTATTGGAAAGGATACATTTAAAAAAAAAATTCAGAAGAGGCATTTCCCATCTATTTTAGAACAGGCTGGGATGCCCTTCCAGAACAGTGACTGTTATCTCCCATCAATGCACTCTCCAAAAACAAGGTATTCTTATTCTATTTTTCTGCAAGGTTAGGCAGATGTACTGTAAGCTGCACACTCTCTGGGAGTAAATACCATTGAAAACAATGGGATTTGCTTTTTGAGTAAACTGCCTGAGCTTCTGTGGTTAATAGATGAATTGAATGATTTATCAGTTAAAACTCAAATGAGTCAATAAGTAAGAGTTCATGTGAAAGCCCTGCTAAAGGCACAGCATGCCTGCCAAAGCCTTGGGGCCTTCAGACACCTTGGTAGATTGCAACTCTGCAGGCCATATGCATACTTGGTAGGATAGTGCATCAGAAAGGGAAAGAACACATGGCACTTGAGGGCTCCCTTCTCACACTCTCAGAACTTTTCTTCTCCAGAAATGGATTTCATCACTGCTGCTAGCCACTGTGATGTGACAAAACCTCTCTTGTGAATGTGAGATTTGTTTGAGTTGACAGCAATGATTGGTGTGTATTGTATAAGCACACAAAATGCCTCTCAAGAAGGTTGGGTGTCTGATAGGAAGGAACTGTTCTTAAATTACTTTAAATTACAGTTTGAATGTTGTAGAACAAGCATCCTCCTTAAGGAACTCTCATTCCCATCTCATAATTCCCATAACCTCTCTTATAGGTGTGCACAGAGATGGTGACTGTAGTGCTGTAGTGCTTATAGGCTGCAAATATGCATAGAAATCCCAAGTCTGAACTGCAAATTGACATAATGTAGATGTAAAATAACATTTCAACGCAAACCCTCAAATTCCATGAATTTTCAAATTTCAGAATGAAACTTTGAAATGTGGCTTTTGGAACAATCTACTGGGATAATCTATAGGACACTGGCCCATGTCCTGGCTGAATGACAGCACAATCCATTCACTACCTTGCCACGTGCAAGCCAAGTGGCTTGCATCGGCCCAACGCTGTCACGCACATGCTGTAAAGCATATACGTGTCGATGCAAGCTGCTTGTATTGATGCTGCAGTGCTGACACAAGCTGCTGGCGCACAAGCTGCCGGGTTCTGCTGGCGCAGGGGTGTTTCTGGATGGGGGTGGGCCATTAGACCACATCCAAGCCTCCATTGTCAGGCCGTGCAGCTTGCTTGGACCTGCTTGGACCTGAGCAAGCCCATTGGGGCAGCTAGCGCCTACTCTGGAGCAAGGGTGCAAATGTCGTGCAAGGGAGGCTCCAGAGCAGTCCCAACCTGCTTTGGACGTAGCATAGGCCCACCAGCAGGTCCACCGGCCAGTTGTTCCAGGACAGTTTAGGATTGCACCCTGAATGTAGTACAACATATATCAACTGTGACTGAAAGGCAGGTGACAGTTGTTGAATGCTTATTTCTATTATATGCAAGCTGTTGTTGGTCAGTCACTAAGTCATGTCCGACTCTTCGCAGCCTCAAGAACCACAGCACGCCAGGCCTCCCTGTCCTCCACTAGCTTCCGGAGTTTGCCCAATTTCATGTTCATTGCTTTGGTGACACTTTCTAACCATCCCATCCTCTGCCGCCCCCTTCTCCTTTTGCCGTTGATCTTTCCCAGCATGAGGGTATTTTCTAAAGAGTCCTCTCTTCTCATGAATTAGCTGAGCTGTTAGGCCAAGCTGTTAGATAATGTCAAATATTGATTGACTGCTACTGAGAAATTACTGAATGGCAAAAGCTGGTGTTGAAGGGCAAAATTGGAGAAGACGTTATATTTTTTTAAAAAGTCATCTGGGGAAAAATTAGTTCCATAGTCTAAATATTACAGTATTTGCAAGAGCTTGCAAGAGCTTGCATGTGATAGAAATTGACTGGACTGAACTTTGCACTCTTTGTTATGAAGAGAATTTCATTTTTTTGGACTTGTTTTTCCGAAGAGTATTGGTGGGGGGCAAGATGTGAGCATTGAGACCAGATCACATCAGACCAGCTTACAATGATCTAATGGTGAAGTACTCCAGCCCAGGCCCAGTGGTTCCCAAACGTTTTTGATTGGCGGTTCCCTTGACCTAAGGGCCGTTGGCCACAGGGTGGCCACATTAGGGGTGCAATCCTATACATTGCAGAGGGCAGTGAGTTTTTCCTTGAGGATTCCATGGCTCCCCTGGCTGGTTACTGGCTGGTCACAACTTGGGAACCACTGGCCCAGCCATTCGCAATTCAAGGTCAGCACAATGTGTCTTGCTTGGGCAAGAGACTTGTCCTTGCCCCTTTTTCATCCTCATTTCCTGAAAGAGTCATTCACTTTAGATTATGTGAATAAGAGCACAATCCTAACCTGGAGTTAGGCTGGCACAGTTAGGCCAACAAAATTTGGCCAGCACCAGGGCCACTGTGAAGCACGTTTGGACCACTCTTGGCATCAGGGATGATGGTGCATGTCTGTGTGCTGGCCTCTCTGACTCCAAGAGTGGTTCAAACATACTTTACAGTGGCCCTTGTGCTAGGCAAACTGTGCTGGCCTAACTGTGCCAGCCTAACTCCAGTTAGGATTGTGCTCTAAATGAGTACAAGGTATGGCAATCCCTATATTTATTTCTGAGACACAAATTCTAGGGAGGGGAACGGAGAACAGGCAGTGTTCTTCATGACCAACTGGCATATATCACCTTCTCCAAGCCCCTGCCGCTGTGTTCTCCTGCTGGAGTACAAATTGAACTCATTAACACAGCCTATCTCCGCGGCCCGTCGGGAAGGTGGTCATTACGTCCTAATGACAAGGATGCCTTAGATTGCTGCACTTCCATTCAGCTTTGGGATGGGTGTGTGTGGCAGGGTGATGTCACTGTTCAGCAAGCCGCAGGGCATGCCCGGCCCTGTTAATCAGAGAGATGATCCATATTATTCACAACCGATCCCACTTCCTTGACAATATAAATAAAAAGAGAAGCCCTGAAGTCTTAGAGAACACAAGTACACCTGCCTCCCTTTGATCTGCTGTCTGTGCTCTCTCTCCTTCGGCATCTTCAGTCTTTTGCTCCTCTCCGGCTACAATGTCTCGCCAAGCCAGTGTAAAGATTCAGAGGAGAGGCTTCAGTAACTCCTCTGCCATTGTGCCGAGCACTTCCCGCACCAGCTTCAGCTCACACACCGTATCCAGAGGCAGTGGTGGCGGTGGCAGTGGCGGTGTCAGTTTTAGTAGGGTTAGTGGTGGTGGCGGCGGTGGCAGCGGCAGCTTTGGCAGCCGAAGCCTTTACAGTGTTGGAGGATCTAACAGGGTCTCCGTTGGCGGTCGTGCCTCTGGAAGCGGTTATGGAAGTGGCTTTGGTGGTGGATACGGGCTTGGCGGTGGTGTTGGTGGAGGGTATGGGCTCAGTGGTGGGGCAGGTGCCGGCTTTGGGTTAGTCGGAGGTGGCTTCCCCGTGTGCCCACCTGGTGGCATCCATGAAGTGACCGTCAACCATAACCTGCTGACCCCTCTCAACCTGGAGATTGACCCCAACATACAGAGAGTCCGTAGAGAGGAAGGAGAGCAGATCAAGACGCTCAACAACAAATTTGCCTCTTTCATCGACAAGGTGAGAAATGAGATTTCATACCTGTCTTCTCTGGTAATTTCAGTGGCAATGGCTCTCGCTTCAACTCTTCCAGTTCTAAGTGGGCAGAGTTGCCAACTTTTTATTGGATATGGTCCTCCTGTGCATTTTACAGAAGCCCTGCCTTAAAGAAATGTTGCAGGGAAATAAAATAATTGGACCAGTTCCTAGTTAGCATCCAATGAATTCCAAGGCACTGTACCTGAATAGTCTGAAGGAAGTTTTTAAAAAGATGTTGCAAAGCATAACGGCATTTCTCAAGGGGCTTCCACATATCCCTTCATTTTCCTAATATTGTGTGTTATGCTGCTGCTTAAGTTGCATACCTAGGGTCAGCAAAAAATTTTTTTAAAAAAGTTGGCAATGCTGAGCCAGGAATGTAAGGAACTCAAAACTGATGTGGCTCCAGCTCAGGGGCCTTTATATTTGACAGACAAGACAGGGCTGTAGGGAGGGGTGAGTCATGCTGACTGGTAATAGTGATGGACAAGGACAAATCAAGTTGCAGCACTAATGTTACATGCAAGATGAGACTCGAGTAGTTCAGACTTCATTCATTCATTCATTCGCTCAAAAATATACTGCAGTTTGCTTCTCAGTCTAAACACTGAACAGCCCAGTTCTCTCTGTGTGTATATATAGAAGTAAATTTTGGGGTGTTCAATGGCATGCCTGGCATCTCTAGGTAGAACTGAGACAGACCCCTGAATTTGAAACCCTGGGGAGCCACTACCAGTTTGTGTAGACAATACTAGACTGGGCACCATCATCATATGCATATCCATGCAAACACAAGTTCCATTTAGCTCAATGGGGCTTACTCCCAGGTTTGAATCCCAAGGATCAGAATAAAGCATCTTCATGTGTTGATAAACTAGATAAATGTGCCTCAGCCTGCAGCCCAAGAAGCATGATTAAAAGTTAAACTCCAGTGCTCTGTTGGCTTAGCCCCAATCCCAAAAGCCTTGGTTAAATTTTTTTGTGAAAAAAAGTTCAGTGCTTGGTTTGTTGCCAAGAAAGGTAGGAAGGAAGCTCCACATTCCACCCAATTCAAGAATACTTTCTACATGGCCTTATACAAATATTTATCATAGTTAAGAGGGTTCTTCTGATTGTAATGGGTTACCTAAGAAGGAGTCTCTGAGGAACAGTCTTAACATTCTCCATGAGACAGCTGTTGAAAACTGTTCCAAATGGTTCAGCTTCTCAATGAGAAGGTAGCAAGGCATAGAGCTTTTCAGCGCATGGATTATCCACTTTGATGCTCCATGCTATTGCCAGAGGCTCCTAGTAGCAACTAGAGCTGGTATAAGGACTCTCCATGCAATGTGGAGGATGTATGGGATAAGTGATGGTGCGCTGGACATGAAGCGACTGCTCAGGAATGTTTTGCTAGCCTCCATTTTGGGAATGTCTTGTGTAATGTGATGCTCAGAGCAGGCTCTAGAAGCAGCGGGGCCCAATGTGGGGCATTCCCATGGGGCCCCCCACCCTCCTTGCTGGGCCCCCACTCACCAAGAAAAGCACTTGTGGTGCTGCATGTGGCACTTGAAAATAGTTGGTGGTGACAACTTCTTCCAGGAGACCCTTTTTGGGCAGTTTACAGGCAGGGGCAGGTGGGAGGGCCCAAGGTAAAGATATTCTGTTTGCCCCACTGACTTACAGCCTATAGAAATCCCTGCTGCTGCTGCAGGCGATATGCTCGCTGCAGTAGTGCACCCCAAGTGCGGGGCCCAATGTGACAACATTGGTCACATTGGCTTAAGGCCGGCCCTGGCAATGCTTAGAAAAGTTGAGCCCAAAGGAAAGCCGAGAAAGCTGTTGTTGAAGAAATAGGTCTTTAAAGGAGGAGGGGAGAAGGAATTGGCTTAAAGATCATGCACAGAGGTGAAGATGGCAGACAGCTGAATGGCAGAAGGGCACACCTTCATTTCCCTGATGGTCCTTGACCCTACCCCAGAAACAGAATCAAGCCAAAGAAGAATCCTGTAAATGCACATAACAGTTGGAGCAAAATCTAAGTTAATGAAGTGCAGAAGTTTGGTATTTTCAATGAGCAATGCATGTTATTTTTATTAGGAATGCTTACGGTATTTACCGTTTTTCAACGGGAGTAGCTCACAAAGCGGTTTACATAATCAAATCAATCAATCAATGGCTCCTTGTCCCCAAAGGGCTCACAGTCTAACAGATAGAAAGAAGAAACACCAGCAACAGCCACAGGACCAGACGCCTTGCTGGGGTGAAGAAGGACAGTTGCTCTCCCTCTGCTCAATATAAGAGGACACCATTTTGAAAGGTGCCTCTTTGCCCAGTTAGTAGGGGTATATACCATTCTTAATCTATGAGGAAGTGATTAAGAGCTGGGCTGGTTCAGGCCTTCAAGTGCAGAGTCTTAAGGTTAGATGGACTCCACATGGAGTTTTCCAAAGCACTGGGCTTTCTTAATGGGATTATGCATTTCTGAAAACATTCTTGCGAATTGAATACTGTACAATATTTATTATAAGTACTGTGCTCATATCCCACCTTTCCATTGAAAGAAACGAGTCAGGGCAAAATCCTAACCTGGAGTTAAGTCAGCACAACCCCCTTGTGCAAGTGCAGGAGTATCACAAATGAGCCATAAAGCACGTTTGCACCACTCTTGGAGTCAGGCTGGATGGCGCACATCCATGTGCCATCCTCCCTGACTCCAAGAGTGGTCCAAAAGTGCTTTACAGTGCTTTTGTGACACTCCTGGGCCAGCACAGGGGACTTGTGCCCTGAGAATTGTGCCTTCTGGAAGTGGATCGCGATAGCATTTTTCACACATTGTGTGGCTTGGGGAGCCCTGCGGGGATGTCCCCAGGGCCACGCACGTGCGCACACACACACACACACACAAACCCAGAGGCCAGTGCTGCGAGGGGTAAGTGTAAAAACAGCCCCTTCACCCAGGGCAGTAGCACAATCCTGAGGAATGCGTTGCTGCCTTTGTCCCGCCCCTGCCACTACTTACATCATTACCCAACTCCCTCATAGGAGTTTGGGAACCACTGCTCTAGATATTCTATATAGCAACTCTAGTATCATGCAGTCATTAGACTTCCAATTCCAGGTGTCCATTGAGCTTTGTCTTGAAAACATGGTTGAAGTGATGTTTCTGGAACTTTCTGCTTCCAGGTGCGCTTCCTTGAACAACAGAATAAGGTGTTGGAAACTAAGTGGACACTGCTTCAGGAACAAGGCCTGAAAACCACAAAAAACAATGTCGAACCCCTTTTTGATGCTTACATCAATAATCTGAGGAGACAGCTGAATACCCTGGAGAATGAAAAAATGAAGCTGTCTGGAGAAATGACCAACATGCAAAATCTTGTCGAGGACTTCAAGACCAAGTAAATCTCTCTCACTCATAAAAATCTCTTTGTTTCTACTTTCTCCTCTACACCACTCTCCCTTTTCTTATCTTGCCCCCAAAGTTGGATTCAAAAAGAAGCATTGCTTTAAATGCAATGGCTGGGAAGATTGTGCCATGTTGCAGTTGATTCTGGAGTCATCCTGCCCTGTGGAGTCATCACACTGGACTTTTCAACACACCATTTGCCTCCATAAAGACACACCAGAAGAATATCAAATTAAAATCCAAATTTATCAACACTTTTGAGCACTAACTGCAGTGTATGCCTAGTTGCAGTGTAGGCCTGCCGAGCCTGTGGCTAGGGGTGTTTGAAACAGTGTTATTTATTTTACTCAGAGGTGAGTCCTTTGTGTTCAGTAAGACTTATGCTGTAATCCTATCTTACTCACTGGAAGCAAGCATCTCATCTATGGGTAGGGTTACCAGATACAAACAGGGACAGAGTGCCTATACCTTTAACCATTGTATAGGAGAGGGAGTTGGGGCAGATGCAGCTTTTGAAACCCTTCCAGGATGAGCTGAACCTGCCCAAATTCCCTCTTCTGTACAATGGTTAAAGGTACAGGCACTCTGTCCCAGTTTGTATCTGGAATGGTATGGGGCTTTAAGTTTGGGGTTACCAGATACAAACAGGGACAGAGTGCCTGTACCTTTAACCATTGTACAGAAGAGGGAATTTGTGCAGGTTCAGCTCATCCTGGAAGGGTTTCAAAAGCTGCATCTGCCCCAATTCCCTCTCCTATACAATGGTTAAAGGTATAGGCACTCTGTCCCAGTTTGTATCTGATAACCCTATTTAACTTCCAACTCCTAGACTAAAACACCACAAGCCCAATTGTCTCTTGTTCCCTAGTTTGACTACTTTGGATATAGAAATAATCTCTTGAGCATAATCAAGCTCACTTACAAATCCTTGGAGCATTGCAGCCACCTCTCACTCATATGGCTAACACTCTCTCTCTCTCCCCCTCCCCCGCCCTGCCCTAACAGATACGAAGATGAAATCAACAAGCGTGCCAATGTAGAGAATGAGTTTGTAACTCTCAAGAAGGTGAGTATCTCTGGACAGCACAACCATGTTACAAAGGGGAAGCAGTTGGCTACTGAGGGTGGTAGCTCTTCACTAGTGTTGGAGGCTTGGAGCACACATCCTGCCAACTACATTCAACATATCTCTCTATAAAGAAAGCTTAAACATTTCCAAAACACTGGGGCACTCCTGTTGTCAGAAGCAGGTGGTTGTAGCAGTGTGCACCATTTTAAAGGAGCAATTGGAATCCATATTGTTTCAAAATGTTCACATAGTAGAGGAGGTGGCACTAGTGCTGTCAAAAGCACTAGCCAATAGGTGCTTGTGACATTTGGGCAACCAGATTCTACCCAGTATTAGTACATAATGAGTACCCAATGCATGAACTGGATTGCTTTGTCCTGCTATACTGCCTCTGCTTCTGGCCATCATTGTCAACATTTTCTTACCTTTCTTTTAGGATGTGGATGGTGCCTACATGAAGAAAGTTGAGCTAGATGCCAAGGCAGATTCCCTGAGGGATGACATTGAATTCTTGAGAGCCCTGCACGAAGCAGTAAGTATTCTTCCTGTTCTCTGAAATGGCAATGCCTTATGCTACTTCATTCACATACGTGAACTGCCGAAGATACCATCTAGCTCAGTATTCTGCCATGAGGATTACGTTTGGAGGCTCCCCTGACCCTTACTGAGAAAGTTACAGAGTAGATGCAGAGTGATTGGTTGGTTGTAGTGTTGTCATGTGGTAATGAAGAATGGGAACGCTGGGCGGGACTTACGCGTGATTGGCTGCCCGTCTGTTCTGTTCCGCGACTGCCCTGGCCTCGGCGAGGCACCTGCTCACCGGGGGGGACGGGTGGGGGGCGCACCGGGTGCCTGGGCAAGCAGCGGTGGGGCGCGCCAACTGGGGGCATCCCCCCCGAGGCCAGGGCAGCCACGGAACAGACGGGCTGCCGATCACGCATAAGTACCGCCCAGAGTTCCCGTTCTTCATTACCAGATTACATCACTGGTTGGTTGTCGTCTCCCAACTAGAGATGTCATCAGATTTTGCCTGTTTTGTGGCAGAGCCAGAAGTTTCTGGTTGAACAGCATCCTGCAAATGTCCTTGTTTATTAGCTCATACTGAAAGGAAGAGAAAACTTGAAAGGATATCATGAAATAGAATTGAGCTGACCTGATTTTTGGTGGGTCATGGGCACTGACTGTGGTGCCACAAGGCATTCTGGGGCACAACCCAGAAGCCACAAGGCACTCTGGGGTGCAATACAGCCAATGAAATGGGCCATGGGCCAATATTACATGGAAGTCACAAGGCATTCTGGGATGTGACATAGTTGCTGTGGCCAAAGACGTGGGTCATGGAGGTAGAAAGATTGGGAAGCACTTGGACAGTACCTAATCAGTACAGATCCTTCTTCCTATTTCCTACCCCTCCTGTTTCATGCTCCCCACATATCTGCTCCCCACATATCTTGCAAGGAGATATGTGCTCCCCGCATATTTGCTCCCCACATATCGTGATTGTTGTGGGACTTCCCCAAACCCACATGCTTTGAAACAGGAACCCTGAAAACAGATTAAGGCTGCACATCCTCTACACACTTTCCTGGGAAAAAGCTCGTTTGGACACAATAGGACTTACTTTTAAAGCCCTTTACGGCTCGGGTCCGGGGTATTTGAGGGACCGCCTCCTTCTATATAATCCAACCCGTACTCTTAGATCATCTGGGGGGGGCCCTTCTGACTGTGCCGCCACCAGGAGAAGTAAGAGGAGTGGCGGCCAGGAAGAGGGCCTTCTCGGTGGTGGCCCCCCAACTCTGGAACACCCTTCCCCTCGAATTGAGAACTGCTCCCTCTCTGTTTACATTTCGGTGGGGGCTGAAGACCTTTTTATTCCAAAAAGCTTTCAATTGTTGACAGGTTGGCTGGCTGGTTATTATGATCCACGGGGCTTGTGTCTTATCTTATTTTTTAATTGTTTTTAAATTGTTTGTGTTTTTTAATCTTGATTGTTTATTGTTTAATACTGTTTTAATTGTTTTTAATGTTAACTGTTATATTTTATTTTTATCCTTTTTAATATTGTAAGCCGCCTTGGACATCTGCCTTGGCAGAGGAAAGGCGGGGTAGAAATTTCTTAAATAAATAAATAAATAAAATAAATAATACTTCTGAGATGTCTAGGATTGTAGTGTAAATGATATAGTATGTAAACTGGCATAATCCCTTAAGACTAAAGAAGTTGGATTTGCTTGAAGAAGGAACTGAGTTGGAAATTTCCTGAGGATACATAGCTCTGTATTTTTTTCTGAATAGGATATGATTGTATCATTTGCAGGAGCTGTCACAGATGCAGACTCAAATATCCGACATGTCCGTGGTTCTCTCTATGGACAACAACCGCAGCCTGGACCTGGACAGCATCATTGCCGAAGTCAAAGCTCAGTATGAAGACATTGCAAACAGGAGCAGGACTGAAGCCGAAACTTGGTACCAAAGCAAGGTAAATCATCACATCACAGCCACAAAGGAATACTATAATAACTCACTTCTAAAGAGATTCAGCAAGAGGCATTTATTTAAAGTTGGAATAGTTGATCTGTGCTTGAATCTCACAGCATTGCTATGGCATGATCACCAGCCAAAAAGATCACTTTGGCATTGGGTGTGCCACAGGGCTGTGTTAACATGTGCAAGTAACAGCCATGTGAGTTGCTGTAATTGTGGGACTAATTCCTACACCCCATTTATAGCACTACTGAATTCCTGGGAATCTCAGTAGTCAATGAAAAACAATGAAAGCAGCATCACTTTGGAGACCTCATAGATGTAAAGCTCATGTATGGAAATAAAGGTATTATCTGAAAAGGTACTTACCTGGTATGGATATGAGGCTATTGGGAATCTTCGAGATGCTTTCAGTGGCTAAGATATGAAATGGCTCATTGCCTGTCCTTATTGCGAAGTAGCACAACTCAGGACCCACCAAATCAAATGCAGGCAGCAAAATAAGGAAGTTTATCAAAAGTCTCTAATGGTCCATAATCCATTTTTATCAGGCTGTGTTTGGCTTGCTGGGTCACAATCTGTGTAGCTCTGCTCCGAGAAGGCCAGTCACAAATCTCCATTCCTATTTACCGCCTGTCCTTGCACCATAATCAGCACCCCAAATTCATATAAAACCACCATACAGTTGGGAAAAGGTTTTTTCCAATCCTCAGTTTCTCAGGCCTGTGTAATTCATTCTGCAGCTAAAACAAGCTGTGTGGTGGAATGATGTGGTTTTTGTTTTCCATCTGCAGTAAACTAAACCGTAGCCTGTTTTAAAAAAAATGATATATCCATACATGGGGACTATATATGGTCAAAGTAGGATATTGTTTTCAGAGGACACGCTATATTGCTGTGTGTGCTTTCTCTGTGCTATAGTATGAAGAACTTCAAGCAAATGCTGGAAGACATGGGGATGACCTCCGCACCACCAAGCAAGAGATTTCAGATCTCACCCGACAGATCCAGAGATTGCGGGCTGAAATTGACAATGTGAAAAAGCAGGTAGGTTATTGTTGAACAACCGGATGTAAAATGCATCCAAGAGTCCTTTAAAAGATACTTGTCTTCCCCCAACATTGGTGAGTCAGGAGACACGGAAAGAGGGGATTCCCATGTGATAATGTTGGTTTCTTTGCTTTGTGATATCCAATTGGCAGGCCAATCCTATGCCGGCCTCTGCTAGTGGGACGACCATGCACAGTGTCGTAAAGCATGTTGCGCCAGGACGTAGGCATGTCCCACTGCTAGGAAGGTGGCCTCCTGCTGCCCGTCAGGGGCCAACACCCGCTGGAGCAGGCTGACATTCCACCAGGTGGTGCGAGTGTGGGGAAGGGCGGAATAGGGAGGGTTGTAATGGGGCAGGGAAAGGATGGCAAGGAGGGTGGATCATTCCCAGGACAGGGTGGGGATGGCAGGAGAGGCCTCTACCTTATCCTATCCCCCCTCCTGAGCCTGAAAGCCCAACACTGAGCTGCTCAAATCAGGATGTGATGATTGGTGTGTTTTCCCCCCTAATAGTCTGCTGTATGGTACACTCCAGTAGTATGAGGAGGAGGGAGAGACAGACAGGTTGTCCAGTGTTGTCTCAAAATGTACATGCGAGACTATTATTAGTATACACACACACACACATCAATGTACCTGTGTCCTGTTGATAGGAACTTACAACCGACATTCATCCTTCTCTTTTTTCCCCCGTAAGTGTGCCAATCTGCAGGCAGCTATTGCTGAGGCCGAAGAACGTGGTGAGATGGCTCTGAAAGATGCAAGGCAGAAACTGGCAGAGCTGGAGGATGCTCTTCAGAAAGCCAAGCAAGAGATGGCCCGGCAGCTGAAGGAATACCAGGACCTCATGAATGTCAAGCTAGCCCTAGATATTGAGATTGCCACCTACAGGAAGCTTCTGGAAGGAGAGGAATGCCGGTCAGTGAGATACAATCATAGTGTTTAGTAGAAACTCATGTCCTTATAGTTTATGAACTTAGAATCATGTCTTCTCTACACAGCATTAAGGGGACCCTTCTGTAATTTGCCCTCCACTGACCTAAATAGGGGAGGGCCTGTCAATGCTCACCCATGAAGCACTGAGACAGCATTTCCGCACCATGCCTACTGCAGGAAAGGGCATTACAACACGTATGCATGCTTGTGGGAAGTGAAAAGCTGGAGAAAGCATTTCTCCTTCTCACCTCCTTGATAATTCTTGGACTTGAAATGCAGTAAAAGACTCCAGAGGTTCATTCCTCCAGGCTGGCAGGAGAACTACCCATTTAGTCCAGCGCACTTACCATATCAAATCAAAAGAATTCAAACGAAAGCCCTCTCAACTGGATTCGACAGTACTAGGTGTGCATATTGCCAGGATGAAACCCCGGGTACTCCAAAGTTCCCGGACTGCCTTTCCTGCAATGTGCACACCCAGCTCTGAGAAAAACTGCAGTCATACCTGTGGTTGGACTGTGTCCGAGCTTGGGACTGGCGCAGTTTACGTATAGGACTTTTCAATGCATTTTGGCCTATTCTCAGAATGGCATCTTGTAAATGGCCCACTTCTGGTACTCAGAGTTTCCCGGGGTTTCATCCTGGCAATATGCACACCTAGTACTGTCGAATCCAGTTGAGAGGGCTTTCGTTTGAATTCTTTTGATTTGATATGGTAAGTGCGCTGGTAAGGAACTGGACTAATTGTTGTTTTGGGTATCATGAGTTAGGACGACTGCAAGTTGTCTGTGCCACACGGAGTCATTACCTGGCTACAAGTGCTAGGTGAAGAATTCCTGTTATGTGTGCTTCCCCCCAAGACTGGTATGCCAGGATCAGGCTCTTTGCAGTTGTTTTCCCCTTGGCTATCAAGGTGACTCATACTCTCTGGGGTAGATGGCTATCTGGAGGGTATGGTCAGGCCCCACTGTTTGCATCCAGCAGTTCCAGGTAGCCAATGTTGGTTGGCTCGCAAGATGTGGGCCTCCTTAAGACCTTTGGGAGGGGATAAATTCCTGAAGGCTTTGGGAGGGGATAAATTCCTTCAGCAATGTGGCTCACCCCAGGTTATTTCAGATGCCTTACATTCTCCTGAACTAGACAACATTCAAATTTCATATGACTTCTTAGTGAGTCTAAGTAGTGATACACTGTTAGAAAAGCTGTGTACAGCACAGCATACCTAAGGGGAAATCACAGGTTTTAACAGAAGCCAGGGCTGCATAAAAGTACCTGCCCTTTAGATAGATTTTTAAAAAAAATTGCCCCTTTTCAACTAGCTCCGGATGCTCAGACTGTGCTTGAATTCTTACCTCTCCTGGTTTGTTTCCTGGCAGGCTGACTGGCGATGGCATGGGGGCAGTGAACATCTGTAAGTATCCGTGGAGGGATATTCTTCATGTTTGGGGACCGGAGCTTTGCCCTGGTGCAGGAGGGGTCCTTTGAGCTCATGTCTATGGAGGCTGTGCCCCATCTTTGCTCATGTTTTTCGAATGTAAAACCATGCATGCTACATTCATATCAGTGCAGCTGGCACGGGTTCCACATCAATCCACCATTCAGGAAACAGGTGGTTTACTGCACCTGTGCAATGTCAGGTGGCCGATGAAGATGCATTGGCTCAAGGGCTTGTGTAGCCAAATCCAAATCCAAATCCAAATCCAAAAACCTTTATTGGCATACAAAGCATACAATAAATAAGACAACTTACATAAAAATATGGTAAAAAACACAAAACTAAGCCCACAGGGCCTCATAAATTCTCAGATACTAGGCATAACCCTGTTTACACGTGCTGAGTTAGATCTCACAATACTGGAGATAAACCATGCAAACTGATGAATAAAAATGGGGTCATCAGAGATAAAAAATTTTTTTAAAATCTCAGAGTCAGCCACCTGATAGAAGACCTGAGACGAGGAATTAAAAAACTTGTCTCTAGCCTCCTTATGAAGGGGACAATGCAAAATAAGATGCTCAATAGATTCAACTACGTGTAAGACGCAAGGGCAGAGTCTATCAGCATAAGGAGTTCCACTAAATCTGCCCCAAAGTACTGCGGAGGGAATCACATTGCAGCGAGCAAGTGAAAAAGCCCTTCTAGCTTTGGGGCACTCCAAGATGTAAAAGAAAGCTGGTAATTTGCCGATAGGAACGGGAATTTGGAGGAAAAGAGGGGAACAAAATTTAGAAGCTGCAGATAAGAGAGTCTGAGAGTGAATATCTAAGAGCCTCCCTTTAATAATTCTGAATGCCTCTTCGAGGGATACAGAGCCAATAAGGTCCACATCAATGCCAATTTGCTTGATTCTAAGTAACCATGGACTAGCTGAGAAGGAAGGATCACTAAGCAGATGGAAAAGGAGACTATTTTGATCTTTATTAAAGAAAACTTTTAGCCAAAATTTAGAGGCTCTAATCCATGCTAAAGTCTCGAGCTTGATTTGGCCCGATTCTACGCAAAGTACGGCATAAGGGACACAATTGGGCATACCAAGGATAGTGCGTAGGAAGAAAGCTTGAATCTGCTCGATAGAATAAGTAAATGCTTGTATCCAGAGTGGAATTCCATAAAGGATTTGTGACACTGATTTGGCGTTAAAGACTTTCAAAGCAGGGGGAACATAAGAGCCACCCTTACTAAAGAAAAATCTGATTATAGCTTGGGCAGATGTCCTAGCCAAAGAACGCACCATGATGCGGTGAGCCGACCAGGAAAGATTATAAGAATACAATATTCCAAGATATTTAAATGTTCTGACCTGCTCTATCAGATGGTCTTTAAAGGTCCACTTCCACTGTCTCCATGTTCTGGCAAATACCATGATTTTGGACTTATTAAAGTTCAAGCGAAGGTTATTATGGGACAGGTAGTCAATACACTGATTGACCAATCGTTTGAGACCCAATCGGGAACGGGACAGGATAACGGCATCATCCGCATATAACAAAAGGGGAACCCGATGGTTCCCAAGTTTAGGAGGGTGGCCATCTACACTATCCAGGTGCGAGGCTAGATCATTTATAAAAAGATTGAATAACAAGGGCGCCAAAAGACACCCTTGTTTTACCCCGCCATTCGTGGGGAACCAATCCTCTCCACGTCAGTCTAGTTTAACAGGCTTCATTTATTTGGTCTGACTGATGGGCAAATCCTCCACCACTCTTGACCATGTGCTGTTTTCCATTCACAGCAGTCGTGTCTTCCACCGTTTCACGGGGAGGTTCTGCTGGTAGTGGCCTTTCCTACGGCAGTGGAAGTGGCTACGGCAGTGGAAGTGGCTACGGCAGCGGAAGTGGTCTTGGCTATGGAGGCGGAAGTGGCCTCAGCCTTGGAGGAGGCAGCAGCCTTGGTGTTGGAGGCCTTGGAAGCGGACTTAGTGTTGGAGGCGGATTCAGTTCCGGGAGTGGAAGAAATCTCGGTGGTGGCGTGAGCCTTGGAGGTGGCAGCAGCTCGAGTGTGAAATTTTCAACCTCCTCTTCTCATCGAAGCTACAGAAACTAAAGCTCACACTCTCTCATAGTGTTTTACAATGAAAATGTAATACGTGAACCGTGTCTCACTTTGGCCTTTCTCTACACATTATGCACAAACCTGTCTCTAGTCTCCTATGTGAACAGCCGCCGTAAACATTCAGTGTGTCCTTATCCTAGGCAATGTACAAAACATTTCAGATGATCCACCCTTTAGCGTAAATGGTAATTTTTATCCCCCTTTCCCTTTGTTGTTTGCATTGGAATCAAAATTTACAAGTTTTCATCTTTTGTACAAACCAAGTCACAAATTGTTCTCGCTTAAGTTGTGTGAAACCTCCCTTCACTTTGGGCTGTGTTGTTGTGTCTGATAAATGCATATTGTAATTTATGGCGTGGTCTCGTTCTGTTATTTAACTCCTCAAATGCAGAGGCGACAGGCAGTTTTTCAGATACTGCTCTTTGCAACAACTCTGTGAAATGGAACACTGTCATGTCCCCTACCACTGACTTGTCCAAAATGTCAGGTAAAGAACCTGAGTGACATTTGAACCCATGACTTACCAGCTTACACTCACAGCCCACATACTACACCACCTATATAAATTGCAACCTGCAAATTTTAGTTCAACTGTTCATTGTATCTCCAGTTAAACAGCATAGAAACACCAGGGGGTTAATGCACTCCCACAGGAATCTTCATTATACCAGTAATTGAAGTAATTGAAATATGAGTTGATGACAATACCCTCCCCTTAAAACACACCATAATCTTGGTTTTCCGAGCAGGGATGAAACTTCCTTTCTTTTCTTCTCCCCATCTGTCCCATAAAATGACTCTTTTGGCACATATTCCCATCAACAACGCAATTAAACTGGAGTACTTCAATGGGATTGTTCATTTTGGCTAGATGGAGCTTGCTGGGACCTGTGGGTGAAACCTTCTGGTGCAGAAGTGGGGTGGAAGCCTTGTGGTTTTTGGTTGCTCCAGGGGTAGAACTCAGTGCAAGGTCTATTTGCCCAAAGTCTACAGCATCACACACAGAGCAGGTGGGGGAGTTGTCATGCCCCTTGATTTCAAGTGACTGGTGGTGGAAGCTAACCAGAGTTTTTCATCTCTACACATGATATCCCCTTCTTATTTATAGGTGTCAGTATTAAATAAGCACTATTGGGGAAAAAAATCTGCTAATTACTCCACCTTCTGGCCCACCCAGCAAAGTAGCCAGGCAGGTGAAGAGGTAGACCACCCCAGCCACCAATTCCTCCCTTTCACACATCTACTGCACTCTCCTGCTTGTAGCCACGGGCAGCGGGGCAAAACCAGGGGTGCCTGCTGGCACAGGCAACAGCAGTTTAGGCGGTGGGTCCACATGGACTACTCATTAGCAAGAAGGGCAGCACATTGCACTGCTGTGTTAGTGCAGAGAAGCAGGTGGCAAGCCACTTCTTGCTTGCACAAAGCAAGACAAGGATTCCCTTCTTGCTCAGGTTGCTAAATTACAGGACAACATTCACGTACAAAGGAGCTGGAATTTTAATCACAATTTACAGAGTGTACATAATTTACAGAAGATAAATAAGACCTAGAAAACTTTGATGTTTCTGCTCTATGCAAGCTTTTACAAAAATCAAGACAGTTTTGTACTGCTTCAATAAAACAAAATTAAAAATAAGTCTGGGGCTGTGAACTGCAGCCTAGATCTAACATGGTAGCCTTGCATCTGTTTTATGGCTTTTGTTCCACAAAATTCTTAGTCTAGAACAGTGTCACCAAAGTCTGGTGTTTTGTGCTGTTGTGACATGGTATATGGATTGCCAAGCAAGGGAGGCACTTTGTATTGAGAAATGGCTATACCACAAAACTTACACACAAAAGTAGGTGTTTTACGTATTTAAAGGTTTCATACTTGCCACACATTCTGAAGTAAAAATTGGTACAGTATCATCTTTGACATGGTACAATTGATGACAATCATACTTTCATGCAAAGAAACCCATGCAACAAAGAACCAGTCAGATGCTGGACGGAGGAAAACTGTTACTGAGAACACTGTCCTCAGCCGCAAATAGTGTTTCAAATACAAAAATTCACACCAAGCAGTTCCCTGCTCGTAAGTCACTATTGGCAATTTCTCAGAAGAATGTTGAAGGGCATGACGAAGCATCAGAAAAAAAAAAAACATTTTAGCTTCATGTCTCTCTGATTTGACTGCCTAGCTGCCAACACCCTCCTCTTTGTCCAAATCTGCCAGCCACTCTCAGGTAGGTGCTGTGTTTTTCTGCAATCCTTGCATTTTACATTTTCTCCGTTCAAGAGCTTCTTGCTTTTTCTTTGCAATTTCCTCTTGAGAACATTTTCTGCTTTTCTGTTCTGCAAGAAAAAACAAACAGGCAATAGCATTTCTCCACATCACAGGATGCACAGTGCAAACTCTCCTAGCCGTTGTGGTCTAAAGGCTACCGGATTGTTCTGGCTGGGAAAATATTGCACTGTTCGGTAACAGATTGCTAGCAGTCTGCAAGGAAAGCCTGGGGGTTATATTCCTTTCTTACATCATTGCTATTATCTTGAAGGGAAAGGGACCTTTGGAAAGGTTGCCTCTTGCTGGAGCCTTTTGATATAAGATGTTAATCCAGGGATTCTAAAGAACTGGCCTCCGTAGAAACAGGTCCTGGGCATTATGGAAGGAGGGGGTCATGTGTGGTGCCAGTTTCAATCCAATAACATCACTGGCACTGGAAGAGGATCAAAGCAAGCAGGTATACATGGACCTTCAAGTTGGGTTTCTAGCAGCCTAGAGGACAAGAATCTGTACTCCTGTGCAGTTCCCCTTTCTTTATTTTCTGCCACCGCTACCCTTTAGCTTGCTGGCTTCTGCTTCCCACCTCCTTTATGCAACTCTAGTGTCAGAGTTCTTCAGAGCTGGCAAAAACGTAATTTGATAGTCAGCATCCTATATAGCCTAATTTCTTGACAAAATAGTACGTCAATGTGTGAGGGATAGCACATCAAGAAATCAGCATATACTATGCAGACAAAGTGTACTGTACAGCCAGGATATAATTGCCGGACAATGCAAAGTCGATGCTGTGTTAAACCCAGAAACAAGAAAAAACATAGCAGATACCCAGGAGCATTGCAAAGCTCCCATTATGCTGCCTAAGAACACATGAAGAATCTCCAGACCCATGACTCTCAATGGGAAGTATTTCCTTTGGCCTCTCTTCTGCAGTTTCATGTGTACCCATCCCTCTCACTCACTCACTCACTCACTCACTCACTCACCTGAATGATATGTTGCAAGAAAACATTCAGAAATGTTAACACCATTGGACAAAAGATGAAAGATCACCTTATGCGTAAGATTCTTACCCAACACCAAAGACTATCCTGTGGTCAAGGAAAGCTTTCTCAACCTTTTGTCATTTGATAAAAAGTAAAAATCGTAATACAGCAAACTAGTCTTAACATCCCACAACAGCATTCCAAAAAGCTTACCTGTTTCAGAGCGCGCAAAGCCATCGGAGAGGTGCCTCTTAAAGACTGGCTTAGAACTCATTTGTACAGTTGTGTGCGGTGAGACATTGGAGGGATTCTTGCTTTCCCCCAGATGAGTTACAGGAAAGCCACCAATATTTACACTTTTATCATTCAAAACAAGGGCTTGGGAATTATTGGTCTTTCTGAACACATATTTTGACCTGTCAGTCAACGCCTGGCTAATACTACTGTAATTCTGTATCTTTCCTATGTTACAAAAGCCTTTCTGCCACTGGGTGCTACTGTCAGTATTCAGACCCGCCTCTGAAATAGTGGCCAGGCCAGTTCCAGAAGCAAAGCCTCCTTCAGGTACTGAAAGAGATCTACGCCATGTCCCTGGTACATTGCTCTTCAGTAGTGTTGTGGCTGTAGGAGCATCCAATGAAAAGGTTTTCCTGCCTGTGGGGGCCTGTGGGAAGTTAGAGAGCCCTGTCTTGGGTACCACGAGGCAGGGACCCGCCTTTAACTTGTTTAACTTGGAAGAACTGCCTGCCAGCGATTTAGCTTCCCCATTCTCCATCGCGATGTCTTGGCTCAGAGTACGTTTTTCTATGTCATCACAGACTTGATACAGCAAGTCGTCATCTTCATCACAGTTTGAACCCCAGAGACTATCGGATTCACAAAATGAGTTCAAAACGTCATCCGAGAACCGGGGCTCATTCCAGTCATCAAATGAGGAAACATGTTTTTTAGTGACTTCTGCCTGCTTCAGGTAACCTTGAGTAGTGGCTTTCTGTAGGTCAAGACGCTTTGCATTGGCAGGAATGGTGGTTGACTGATGGGAAATATTGTGCATATTACTTCTGCTTTGCCCAGTCTCTGGTTGAGGGAGATGAGTGTGGACTGAAACAGCAGCAGCTCTTTTTTCAGGAAAAGCAGCACTGGTGATGCATTTAAGCTGGGTAAAGCCTTCCTGCATGCTCTTAGATTCAGGTTTCACTGGAATAGAACTATACCCAGAAATTAGGGTGCTTTTTGAAACAGAGTTACTCTCATCGGTTTTTGAATGGCAACCACCTTGGAAAAAAACAGGCTTTGTTTTTCCTATCCTATTGCTTTGCTCCTGTAAAGCATGAGATGCTGGAACACTATTACTGGATTTGAGAAATGCGCACTGGGTACTTTTAGGTCTTTCGGAATTGAAGGTTTTTCCCATTGTCTCGCTGTTTGCATTAGAAGTGTGAGGCAAGGGATTTTCTACAGTACTTATCAGTTCAGGGTTCTGATTAATATGCATCAGAAATGAATCATCTGACAACAGATCAGCACCCCAGTCATCAAAGCCATCACTGACAACAGTGGCAAGCTCATCCAAAGCTTGTTTAGAAGTCACTTTAGAATGTTCAGTTGAAACAGGTTCGACAGCTTCCAGTGCGGGTATTGAGCTTTGCCTTCGAGTCTCTCCACTGGTCCCTGTTGTTTTCTCCACAGGGTGCTCTTCCTCCAGCAGAGTGCTTTGGCTTCCATGTGAACACTCCGAGAGGCCTTGGCTCAAATGACCACTGCATTTCTGGGTAGGGCCATCAAAAAGGGCATTGAGGGCCACTTCAGCATCAAGATCTATTGATGTCTCCTTGGTATTTTCAGAATGTTCAATTGTCCTGGAACCCTCCGTAATTGCTCCAATGGGCAGGGTGGTGGCAGTCTGAAGATGTACTCCAGGGGACCGCAGATTTTCCACCTCTGCATCATGCTGTTGTTCAACCGACATGTCTGCATCTGATGTAATGTGAATATTATGGCATGAAGCATCTTGGTCCTGGATTGCATCTGTTAAGTTTTTATCAAATTGCTTTGCCAACTTCATCAGCTCCTCTTCTTTGTTTTTTAACTGAAGACCTCTATATGAAAGACAAGGAAAAAAAGGAAAAGAAAAAGAAAAAAAGGCATAAGGTATTTGGCTTGTTTCATTGTTTTTCAGTAACCACAAAAACAGTCGTCTGTTAAGATGGGAACAATTTTCACCTTCACAACCTATCTCAACAGTAAAATAATATCTAGCAGATTTATGGATCAACCAATTATTCTGAATAAATGTTATGCTAAAAGGGAATGAGAGTTCAACATACCTTGCACCATTGACTTTTGTTCTAGATCGAACTTTTGCTATTCCAGGAGTACACGGAATTGCATCATCACCAATCCACAACCCTAGAAGAGTTCCTTCGTAACTACCAGGTTTTTCATCCTGAGAAATGATAAGAACCAAACTTGTGAATACACTATGAATATTATTAAAAGTGTACATCCAAACAAACAGTTTAAAAAACATACTTTAAATCTTATGAGTTGACTCTAGAACTTGGTGTATCAACTACTGAGTTCACTAATATCTCTGCCAACCTTGTGTGCCATATTATATCATTACACTAATGTTGCCAATTAAAATGGAGCATCAGATCACAGACTACAGCAAGTTACAAGAGCATTGCTGCTGCACATGGTAATGTGAATGCATACACTTCTTAAAAGTGGAGGTTTGTACTGGGTAAACAAAAGGGCTAAATCACAGTAGCATTGCTGAGGATGTCCTTCATGCCTATATCATAGATAGGCAAGGAGAACAGAAACCCTATGGCACAGTAGCATCTAAATCACATGCCATTCACTAGATTATGTTCCAAGTGGCTGTTTCTAAGTTGCCATTCAGTTCATGTATAACATTTTCTGTCTCTTAATATTAATGCAGCTTCAAGTTCCCCAATGCTTATAAAATTTAAAAGATGCAAAAATGTTTAATTGGTTGTAGATGCATTTAAGCCAACTTCCTATGGCATTTTTTTTCAAGAATATTTATTATTTATTTTATCTGAAGAATTGATACCCCGCCTTTCCCATGCTGAAGCAAATGCCCAAGGCGGCTTACAGAGAACAAAAAAGTACAATGTAACCACAATAAGTAAAACATTAAGAAAATAAGGAAAAAACATTAAACATTTAACGGGAACACAGAGAATGTTCAAGAAAGAAGCTAGACCCAATTCTCCTTATCAGGCCCTTTGGCGGGTGGGAAAACAATTGACCAGGGGAATAAACAAATTGTGACAGTATTCCAGAGGGACAGAGGGCAGATAGTCAACTATCATCCAAAGGCCAGATGAAATAGGTATGATTTGAGCCCTCTCTGAAAGGCTGTGAGTGAGTGTGTAGTTCTTAATTCTTCTGGACGGTAATTCCATATTTGTGAAGCCATTACAGAGAAGGCCCGCCCCTGAGCTGCCATCCCTTTAACTTGGGACAGAGGGGGCACTTGAAGGAGAGCCCCTTTAGATGATCTAAGACTATGTAGACATCAGAATAATTTACAAGAATTACACCATACATTTTGCTAGAATAATTCAAAAATTACTATAATTTCTCTCCTCTCCAACTCAAATGTCTCAACTAAGCTGTTTCTGCAAAAACACACACACACACACACACACACACACACACACACACACACACA
>JAJKFI010000076.1:6067062-6097008 GCA_029204185.1 Lerista edwardsae
AGAGAGAGAGAGAGAGAGAGAGAGAGAGAGAGAGAGAGAGAGAGAGAGAGAAATGCCTGACCTGTGCAGTTTTGCCTTAGGAAGTTACCATTACCTGAGGAGCAATACGATTCACAATTTCAGAGATTTCCACTGTACACCCATTAGTTGTCTGTTTCTTTTGCCCATTACCTGAAAGAGAAAATCCTTTCTAGCAATCTCCAAAAACTTCAAGGAGGAGGATTTGCCAAACAAAGAGGAAAACAAAGGCCGGCAAAATATTGAAGCGTTACACAAGACCTCTTGAATTTGTTAATGTTTCTCTTCTCTCTCCACCACTTTTTCCAACTGTGTAATGGCCTTGATGTATTGGCACAAAAGTGATATACTACACTGTAGTGTTTCTCAAATTGTAGACTGGGACCCACTAAGTGGGTTGCAAGTCAATTTCAGGTGGATCCCATTCATTTCAATTAATATATTAGACCTGATGCTACCATGTTATGTGACTGCATTTAGGGTAATGTTACAGATCTGTCCTTTTAAAAGGCTGTATGATTTTAACAAGGTAAAGGTTAGTAAGATTGCAGCCTTTGGTATGTTTGAGATTTTTTTTAACAGATCAGTAACTACTAGGGAAGATTAGGAGGATCTTCTTCATTTCAAATAAATGTTAAACATATACTTATTGTAAACTGTTAATGTACTTGCTTAATTAGTTTTGACTGTATCATACGGGGGTGTTAAAAATTTTCCTACTTGATGTCACTTCCAGCTATAGCATCACTTCCAGGTGAATGACATTACCTCCAGTGCATCCCAACAGATTATCATTCTAAAAGAGGGTGCCAGTGCTAAAGTTTGAGAACCACTGCTATACTGTATAAATTGAGTAAATAATAATTTAAATTCCCAACCTAATGGCAGTTAACATTTAGACCTGCTACTCCAGTAATAGCTATTTTAAATTTCTAGCCCACTTTGTGATATCTAAGGCAACTTAGAATCGAAAGATAAAATACACAAAATACACCATAATCCGCAATTAAAGATCTATTTGAAAAAAACAAAACAGCCTAAACATGGCAAAATATCAAATACCCCCAATTGACTTAGAAAAAGAAAAATTACCTAACTACTAATAATGTCTGATGCCCGGTGAATCCACCAGGAGGATGGGGCCTGCCGGCAAGGAGTTTCACAAGGAAGGTATGACTACAGAGAAGGCCCACTACTTGGTAGCCATTCACTAGGCCTCTAAAAGACTCTGTCCTTAAAGAATTAACAATCAAGCATGCTTCTCTTGGAGCAGGAAGTCATTCATCCAGTACCAACACAGTACATTTCCTTCAACAAATAAGAGGCTGATGTAACAGTAGGATGCTCACAATAAGCAGTTACCTCGTTTATGTGCTACTGGCGAGTAAGGATCCCAGAAGATCTCTTGCAGTAGATCAGTTTCCGTAACAGGAGAATTGAACATAGGAGAGCGTGATTTCCTCCTCAGTGTTCTCTTTGGAGTTTTGCATACTTCTGCGAAAACAAACAGCAAACGTTGTTTCCACAAAAACCAAGTACTACTATACGGTTAGACAAAACACATACATTAATAAGTAAAACTGGCCACAGAAGCAATTCACCAATGCTGCTAATATCCACTCGTATACAAGGAGCAAGTATTTTCCTCCAACTCCAGCCCTAAACATGAATTGGCAGACTGTCACGTTGGCTTCTACAATTTAGCAGTTACATAAGTTACTTACCATACACAATGCAAAAACACAAAGGTCAGAGCAGATTCTAAAAGGAAAGCTGCCCATTGCCCAGGACCAAGATTAAGAAATACTGCTGCAGAAAAGACCCACCCAGAATCATGTCCAGAATAGCCAACTGTCACAAGACAGGTGCACAGCAAGGACATCTGCACTGACCTAATGTGTACAAAATGTAAAACTCTTTAGTCAACTCAGGACCAAGATTTTAAGTTTAAAAAAAACATCTGACATTTCTTTCACTTTTTCTTTGGGCAGAAGGGGGAAAAAAAACCCAGAAATAGAATGACACACACACACACACACACACACACACACACACACAATCTCAATTCATACCTCTGGCCGCACTGTGTGAGGTTTGTTCAATACCCAATCTCTCACCTATATATTTCCAATGCTAGAGTTTCCAGATTGGCCTTACAACACAAAGAGTGGAACCAGAAGGACCACTATACATGTTCCAACTTGATCCACCTCATCTCAGCTGTTTTTTTTTGGGGGGGGGGGGGTTGTCTCTTTCTCCCCACAGCTTGAGGTTCGCTAGACATGCTTTGCCACTCCATTTGTTAAGCAACATGGCTAAGCAATCGAAGGAGTATGTTCACTTTATAACATACAGTTTTGCATCTTATAAGTGTGTGTGTGGGGGGGGGGGGGCGACAACTGAGCAGGCTCTACTTGTAAGGAGTACCTTTATTGGCACAAAACGTGTTCTTTAGAGACTGACAGGCCAGGCCTATGCTGGTCTACTCAGAAGTACGTTCCACTGTGTTCAACGGGGACTACTCTCAGGAAAGGGTGCATAAGATGGTAGCCTGAGCGATCCTGTGCACACTTCATTGCGAGGAAGCTCTGTTGCAGGCCGTGCAAGTGCTATCGGGCTGTGATGTTGA
This sequence comes from Lerista edwardsae, assembly GCA_029204185.1. Classification (NCBI taxonomy): domain Eukaryota; kingdom Metazoa; phylum Chordata; class Lepidosauria; order Squamata; family Scincidae; genus Lerista; species Lerista edwardsae. The sequence continues at coordinate 6,069,710 of JAJKFI010000076.1, forward strand.
CACGAAAGGGACGTGCGTGCAGGTCGGCGAGCCACGCGCCCTGGACTGGGCCTTGGCTGTGGGAAGGGGGGCAGGTACCTCGGGAGGGGCCGGGGGATGCGGGGGGCTCCCCGGGCGTCTCACTCTCCGCTTTGCCTTTGCCGCCGGGACTTCCCCCATCTCGGGCGCCCTCGGCAGCTCTCCTGCTGCTCCGTCTCGCCGGGCTCGTGAGGCGAGGCTTTTCCGCTCCGACTATCTTTGCTGCCGCTGCCTTCCGCCGCCTGCTCGCCATGGAGGGCTCCAGCAGCCGCCCTCCATCGGCCTGCTAGCCCGTTCAGAACGCCGCCATCTTCCCTCCGTTGGGAAGCAGCATCTGATTGGTGGAAGCCGGCACTCCGGGAGCGGCGATTGGCTGTGTTCAGGGAGCCGCGTGCCTGCCAGCGCGCGTGTCTATGTATGTAGGTGGAGCCAGGGCTGTGGCTTATGGAACTTCCTACTAATATAAGAAGGCTGGGCATGAAGCTTATTTATGGAGGAGGGATGCCTGTAGCGGCATCTGCTACATACAGCCAGGCACTAAAGTGGCTTTGAGAATGTTAGGGGATGGCTCCGTTAAACTATTACCCTACATAGCTTAAAAAGAACCGCCACGTGTAGGGGTAGGGTAGTATTCCTTCGCCTGCTGGATAAACAGCAGAGAAGGCGGCACTTTCATGCCCTGCGGGTGGGCTGCTGGGAATCACCTCGTTGGCAACGATTAGCGGACATCTGAATGAACGTTCATCGTGAATGCGACTCATTCATCAACATGCGACTAACACTGTATTCCGATTACCCTTCTGTGCGACGGCTTTTCTTCGCCGGTCTCGCCCCGTGCTTCTTTACAATGTCCCGTCCCCTCCCTGCAAGTTCTAGAGCGCTCTTTCTCCTAGTCCTAGCGCCGCTCCTGCGAATTTAGCGTCACTGGACTGTACGTTTAGTTATAGAGGACTTACGCCCTAGTTCACGCGCGGGAGATTGCAGCCTAGTTCCTCAAACGGAGGAAAGCGTGCATGGTTTAAGCCCACCTAGCTAGTTTTCATGGGATTGCTCCCTTCCTTGGGACTTTTCTCCATCTTCAGTTTGTGCGCCCCATTAACCAACCTGTTTGAAGGAGACGAGCCATCGGTCCTGGGGCGTCTCAAACTGGGAGCGGAAAGTAAGTGGACGTTCAACCGTGCTCTATTCAGGAGTGGTATACAAAAGAAGAGAGGGCTGCTGTACCTTTAACGGGACATGGAGAGGGGAGCATTAGGAGAGACCATTTTGGCAGGTGCAGCCCATTCTCTCCTCTCGTACCACTTCGTAACAAGCATCACCTGCTAAAACATCTTTGCTTTTTGTTGGAGTACCCTATTCCCCCCTTACGCTTACTCTTCTGGAAACAAAGTACAGCACCAGCAGAAACATGTTTTGCTTTGCAGATTCTACGCGGGAATGGACAGATAAGAAAAGCTTTCAGTGTGCTCTCCAGCAACTACAACTGCAGCATTATCTTATCATACCTTCTACAGCAAGTGCTTGAGCGACATATCCCAGGTGTACTGCCATTGCATGTGAGGGAACTTGTTTAAATCAGGTACAGGCATGCCCTGGTTGCCACTAATTCAGTATCCATGGATACTGGGAAGCCTATTAAAAATACAGGGTAACATTAAACAAGCCCCCCTTTTTAACTTTGTTGCAGCAAAACCACTGATGTTCCTATATCTTTAAAAAGGTGTCCCCAGTATCTATGTTTTCAGGTATCAGGTCCATAACAGAACCCCAGCAGATACCGGGGCATTCCTGTACTGGCTCTGGGGGAAGTCTTTTTTGCTCCTTTGTTTAAATAGGATCCAAGTTTTGCACAAACTCTCCCTACATGAGAGTACAGTTGCTGCTGTGTAGCTCTCCCCTGTGGAAGAAAGCTGGAAAGCAATGCTACTGTATTATATAGCTGGAAACTAGTTTGCTGAAATGCTTTAAAACCGTGATCTTCAACCTGAAATCTATCATGTCTGGAGAAAGTGGGAAATGAGCAACTGAGGGTCCTTAATTCTCTTACACATATGAGAATTCTTGCACATCTGCCAACATCAGCCCCCTGCCCACCTCCATGTACTTTAGCCACCTCTGGTTGTGCCTTAAGCATCCCTAAAAAGGTAAAGGTTTCCCTACGACCAAATGGTCTAGTTGTGACCAACTGCAGGGGGTGGTGCTCATCTCAGTTTCAAGGCCTGTAGAGCTGGTGTTTTGTCCAAGCTTCCGTGGTCATGTGGCCGGCATGACTACGGCGTAGCACACAGAATGCTGTTCCCTTCCCACCGAAGTGGTCCCTATTTATCTACTTGCATTTAGGTGCTTTCGAACTGCTAGGTTGGCAGGAGCTGGGACAAGCAACGGGAGCTCACTCGGTTGCATGGTCTTGAATTCTCAACCCTCTGGTTGGAAAGCCCAGCAGCAGCAGTTTAACCCGCTGCGCCACCACGTCCCTTAAGCATCCCTAGTCTCACCCTTATCACACGCAACCCATTCAGATCTTCAGCATTGTCAAGTTTCTTTAGAGACCTTCCCCCACCCTCTGATTTAGCCCCTTTTCGCCTCTGTAATTTCCCATGTCATGTTCCTCATTCATTGTCTATTAGCTCTGCCTTCTGGTTTCACTTTCTCATTTTGTTTCCTATTCTTCACCTTTCCTTCAGACTCCTTTGCCTCTGTAAAGTAGATCCCTTAGCTTTTCAGTATTGCTTTCCAGTTCTCAACTTGCCCATGTGCATGATTTTAATCATTACCAGACTGACAACTTTCCCGTTGCTCACACTAGTTAGGACTGCAAGCTGTTTAATTTCTCCAAACATACCTAATAAACCAATTGATATAGGAAACTTCAACATGCCCAGCCCAGCCCAGCCCCAGAGAGCTGGCAACTCAAAATGAGTGGTTTGCTGCAGCTTTTGGTCTGTTCAGTTAACTAGAAGAGATGTTTGCACGTAGGTACTTGTATGTGTCAGTAAACCTGCACAAAAAAAACCTTGATGCAATCATATTACTTTTGCTTTTTTGTAGTATTTTTTTTCCAGTGCACAGATAAACAGTAGTATCTGAATGCTGCAGCAAAATGCACATATTTGAAAATATTAATTTAGACACACTTGTAAAATTTTGGAGAACCAGAGTGCAGGGCAGAGCAATGAGAGGAATAGTGATGGTGGAAACCCTCAAGGAGTTCTGTATTCTTAAAAATAATGTTGGCAAGGACAGGTCTGGTCTTGGGGGAGAGAGATGGGGAGTTGCCCCTGGACCAAGTGACAAAGAAAGGAATGTTCCTTAAGGAGAGCTCTGACTAGCAGCATGAGCATCTGCTATTACTAATGACAGATTTAACGAGTGATGTCTTCACTTGGGACACCGTTGACTTCACAGGGTGTTGTGCCTTGTGTCAGGAATGCACAATGAATGCACACAGGTGAGAAACCTGCCAAGGCAGCTGCTGGGGCAGCTCTCACTTGCCTCAAGTGGCTGTTCCATTCCCATCAGGCTCAAGAAAGAGGCCATTGATTCTTCCAAAGTTAAAAGCACCGCCGCAGGGAACTTCCGACAAGGTTAACAATCATTTCTTTTTGAAGAAAAATACAGGTTGGGAAGTTCTCCTTAGTTTTACAAGTCTGGAGGTTGCCAGAATAGGTTCAGTATGTTCCGGGTCTACCCAGTGATTAAGCATATGGAAAGGATGGTTTATGCCAGGCATACCAAACCGATTAATTCAGCCCCATGACCTGTGATATCCGGCAGCCAAGCCCTGCTCTTGAACAAGATAAAAAGGGGGAACCTGCAAGCTTTCAGGAGGCTACTTTTGCCTTTGTGGTCCAGGAGTCTCCTCTCTCGCTTGCTGTCTTCCGCCCTTGTTTTCTTAGTGTTCAGAAGCAATGGCTCAAAAATCCGTCAGAGTCACTAAGAACTTTAGCGCCTCTTCGGCCGTTATCCCAGGGAGCCGAACGAGCTTTAGCACAGTTTCAATGTCCCGAGGAGGTGGCGGAGGCTTCGGACACATAGGTGGCGGCTTTGGCAGCAGAAGCCTCCATGGTTTTGGCGCAAGCAAAAGAATCTCCATTGGCGGCTATCGTGCAGCCAGATCCGGATACGGTTACGGGTTAGGACATGGAGGAGTTGGGTACAGGATTGTCGGTGGAGGTGGGTTTGGCTTTGGGGGCTATGGAGCCGGAGGCATCCACGAGGTTACTATCAACCCCAACCTTCTGGCCCCTCTCAACCTGGAGATTGACCCCACCATCCAGAGGGTGAGGAAGGAGGAGAAGGAGCAGATCAAGACCCTCAACAACAAATTTGCATCCTTCATTGATAAGGTGAGTTGCCTCAATGCTATTCCAAATGCTTCAGCTACTCTGGTTCAATGCGTTCTTATAATATTACCCAGTTATAAATTCTGTCTGATGCATCTTGCCCCATGCCACACCTTACTGTATTCTCCAACTTTCCATAGATGGAAATTGGGATTCTGGCCAGGTGGAGGGGAGAGGTGTATTCACACACGCCCCTTCTCCCACATGCTCAATCAGCACAGACAATGCTAGACTAAAAGGATAAGTAGTCTAGACCAGTGGTGACATTCAAATGATTTAGGAACAGGAACTCACTTTTGATTGGCACTTGTCGGGAACCCGGAACCAGCCACGGAGCCCGTTAGGATCCGGAACGCCCGTTCTGGTTGTTCCCCCAGAATGACATCACTGGTCTAGACTCAGTAGAAGTCACCTCCATGTATTCAAAGTGGGAATAGGTAACAAAAAAATTGGAACTGTCAGGGAAAATAGGGAAAGAGGAACATACGTCTTGCATGATTCCGTTTAGCAATTATGGTCTTAAAGCTCACATAAACGTTTGGTTCCGCCCAGTAGTATTATTGGCTTCCCTCCTCCTTTGAAGGCAACCCTAACCATATAAGCGGCACAAGAATTGCTTTCTAATGGAATCCAAATGGAGCATTGGGTTTTTCCATACTATTTCATACTACGATGAGAACAGAGGGATCAAAGATGTGCTTGGCTTACAATGTGTTTATTCAAGTGAACAGCACAGCACTCCGTGTTTTGACACAGAAGAAAATCCTCTGAGCTCAGCAGGACTTATTTACCAATTGGCACACACGGAACTGATCAACAGTTGACCATGAAATTGGAAACATCATGTTTCATTCGGCTCCTATGTGAAATCTCATTTTCATTAAAGATGAAATTGTCCGGGTTTCTCTCACTTGTTCAAAAAGAATGCAAAAAGAAGTCAGGGTCTGAAGCAAACAGCTTGCTATTCTCAGTGCCTTTGACCCTGCAACCACTGGGAGAGCATCAGGATGTGCAGAATGTGTTTCTGCTTAAGACGAACTCTGGTATTCACTTTGGACTTCATGTTGTGTGAAGCTGTGGGGTTAACCCTATCAAATAGGTATGATTGGTTAGGCTAATAGGTTTGTCCTAGGCTGTGATGTTAACATGCATTTGTCCAGCCTTCAAAGGACACTTCCTATTTAGTTGTTTAAAACAAAAAATGTAATAATCACTTTCTACCCTTCCAGGAGTTCAAAGCATCTAATAAAAATCAGAAAAACAATAAAAAACAGTCAATTAAAAACATTATAATAAGAGCAGCCAATTAAAACCAGTGATATGTTAAACACAACCTGGAATAACAAGGCCTTTGGATCCCTTTGGGAGGCCAGCAAGGAAGGGGGTATTCTGTGGGTTGCTACCAAAGATGATGATGTTTACCCCAGCGTCACTTGTGATGGCAGGCAGACTCACGCAGGGAAAGACAATCCTGAATAATTTAGGGTATCACCGATGGTTTGAATCGTTTTCGGAAATGTATAGGCAGTCAGCAAAAATGGATTAACAAGGATGTGACACGTGACCTGTAAGGCGCTTAGCAACTATGTTCTGTACTAGTTGAGGTCTCCCAACAATCATCAGAGGCAGCCCCATATACATTGTGTGATGGGAGACCAATCAGGATGTGACCAGGATCTAGGTTCGCCTGATCCTTGAAGGAATACAGTTGGCAAACCAGCTGAAGCTGGTCGAAGGTGTTCCTAACCACATCCAATGCCAAACAATCCAGGGTTAAGACCAGATCCAAACCTTGTGGTTCTTCAAGGGCTATTCCATCAAGAACAAGTAAACAGTTCATATCTCAGGTCATTGCCGCCTTGGGTGCCTTCGGGCACAATAAGGCGGGGTACAAATCTAATAATAAATAAATAAAAAAATAAATTATGAGATAATGAGTAGTACCGCTACTTCTCTAGATTTAATGTTGTTTGTTCTCAACCAGTCCATAAGACAATGGTTCAGGATGTTCCTGGTCTCCTTGGATGGATGGAAAGGGGTTGGATAGAGCTGGATGCTCTCTACATATTGGTGACATCCATCTCCTAATCTCCTGATTACCGTCCCCCAGCAGTTTCATGTAGGTAATGAAAAGCCAGGAGAACAGAGAGGAACCTTGAGCTTTGCCATAGGCTGTCCCCCAGTACCACCTTCTGGAACCTACCCTTTAAGTAGAGCCATTGAACAGTGTCCCAAAGCCCCAGCCCAGAAAGGAGGTCTAGAATGAAAACATGGTTGATGGTTCAGAAAGTTGCAGAGAAGTTTGGAAGAACGAATAGCATTATATTTTGAAACTAGTAAAACTTTGCACTTACGTATTAAAAAATAAAGCTATGTGTCAGTGAAGCCCTGATTTTAAACTCTAAGTCTACAATCCTATCCACACTTCCATGGGAATAAGCCCCACTGAGCACAGTGGAGCTAACTTCTATGTTAATACACATTGGATTGCATAGTTACAGAAGATGAAAGGACAGGATACGTTGTATGTACCTAAAGATGACAATCCTCCCATCCTTTCCACACTATAAGCTGCAGAGATAGTGTGCTTTGTGAATTATCTGATGCTAGCCACTTTGTGAATTTGTAACAATGAAGGTACAACCTGACAACTTCCTGTATATTTTCCATAACAAGTCTTTGCTGCCACTTCTTGCAGTATTTGGAGAGAAAGGTGCTAAGATATTCTCAATATTTGTTGCTTACTTAAAGCGCAATCCTAAACTGAGTTAAATCGGCATAAGCTAAGCCAGCAAAGTTTGGCTGATATAAGGGCCACCATAAAGCATGTTTGGACTACTCTCAGAGTCAGGGAGGATGGCGCACGTCTGTGTGCATGGCCTCTCTGACTCTGTGAGTGCTCCAAACATACTTTGCGGTGGCCCTTGTGCTGGCCAAACTTTGCTGGTTTAGTTTACGCCAGCCTAACTCAGTTTAGGATTTAATTGTACCTTCAGTGATGTAGATTTTTTTGTAGTGAGTGACATAATGCACAACTTACTTTTTTTTTTTTGTCTGTGTACAATTCAGGTCCGTTTCCTTGAGCAACAGAACAAAGTGCTCGAGACTAAATGGAGCCTCTTACAGCAACAAAAAACTACCCGGTATAACATTGAACCCTTGTTTGAGGCGTACATTGCCAATCTAAGGAGGCAACTGGAAGGTCTTGGTGGAGAGAAGCTACGGCTAGATTCAGAACTGAAAAATATGCAGGATGCTGTGGAGGACTTCAGGATCAGGTAAATCATGACCAAAAAATAATGGACACAATGTCTTCTCACAGGTCCTCTGTCTCTTTCCTTCATTTCTCTATCCACTTTTGCAATGGATACTACCAATTTTCCTTCACATGTGCTAGGGTTACAGGCAGAGGCAGATCTATAGGGAGGGCAAAGCTCTAAGTGTTGCAAGAAGCCTTTCCCTGTCATGTAAATCCCTCCTTTCCCTTGCTGCTGTAGCCAGTAAGCAATGCCAAGATGTTGCTTTTCCCTGTGAAGATTGGCTAAAACGGTGCAGGAGAGGAGTGATGTCCACTGCAAGGTTTCTTGCAAAACTTAGAGCTTTGCCCTCCCTTAGATCTGTCTCTGGTTACAGGCCTTAATGAATTTAGTAAGATTAATTAATAAAAAAACCTTTTATTAAGCTAATGTAGCAGTGGTTCCGAAACTTTTTAACGACTCTTGAGGCTGCTGCCTGATTTATAGATGCCAAAGGGTTTGTAGCAATGCAGGTGCAACTTCCTGACAACCTCCTGTATATTTTCCGTGAACTAATTCCCTCTGACATTTCTCAGACCTATTTGCCTGAGCAGGAACTCACAAACAGACTGCAAATTTTATTTTCAGCAACATCCAGTGGTAACTAGGTTTTGTGATAACTGGTGTGACACCTGACACAAGAAAGCCACATTCTTAACTTAGCTGGCATTTGGGGCTATTCCAAAATGTTTTGTGGCAATGTCTGCTAGCCTAGAGGGCTGAAGAACAAATTCTGATCTATTCACAGAGAATTGGACTCTGAATTGCTATTAGCAAGTAAATGCAACCTCTAGTCCATTTAGGCAGAGGCACCTTTCTGAACACCTACTACGGCGGGCTGTTTCCTTCATGCCTGCCTTTGGGCTTCCTGGAGACATCTAGTTGCAGGACAGAATCCAATCAGTAGTGGATTAAGCAATCCTATGGGGTGGAGAACGCTATGTTTTGCAGGAGCCTGAGCTCCTGTGCAGCATGACCCCTCCCTCTCGCCTCCAGAGCCACTTGCGGCTTGAAAAGCAAATGCTCCAGGCCGAATCTCCAAGCCACAAATGGCTCTGGAGGGGAGGGGTCGCATTGCACAGGAGCTCAGGCCCCTGCAAAACTTAGCATTTTGCCTCCTGTGTAGGAAGGCCACTGCCAACTGATCGGCTCTTCTTAAATTCCTATGCTACAGTTGGAGTTTGGGTAAAACTTTATTTCAGCTCTTCCAAGACCTAATCTTTAAACAGGAATGTGGCTGCACTCTGCACATTGGTTTCATTCTTCTGCCTTAGTCCTGATGAGAGGACAGAGATTCACGTAGAAGCTGATAGTGACAGGTGATGGTAGAGTTGGAGAAGGAACAAAATCTTTCCGATATCTTGAAGGGATGATGCAGAACCATCTTCCTAATGGTCTTCTTTGGAAACAGGCAAAGGTAAAGGTAAAGGTAAAGGTTTCCCCACGACCGAATGGTCTAGTCATGACCGACTGTAGGGGGCGGTGCTCATCTCTGTTTCAAAGCCTGTAGAGCCGGCATTTTTGTCCGATCATGTGGCCAGCATGACTCTACGCCATAGCGCACGGAACACCGTTACCTTCCCACCGAAGTGGTCCCTATTTATCTACTTGCATTTTTTAGGTGCTTTCGAACTGCTAGGTTGGCAGGAGTTGGGACAAGCAACAGATCCCCAATAAACTATTTAGGTTCCACTCGAGCTTCACAGAAGTTTCAAAGGAGCCCTGACATTCCCTTTGAATGTGACTTTTCAAAAGTTTAGCACCGGCCCCTTGCAGTAATAAATTCCCCTTTCCTCCCAATAGATATGAAGAGGAAATCAACAAACGCACAGCTGCAGAGAATGACTTTGTGGTGCTTAAGAAGGTGAGTGTCTTGCATATGCTTGGGGCAAAGGAGGGGGCTGCCTCCAACATGCCTGTTTTAACCCTTGATTTCTCAAGTGCCATTGGCCGCATTTTCCCTCATGACATAGGCTGTGATTATTTTTTTATGCAGTGACAGTCTCCTCTTATTATACTGGTGGGGACACGTGGGCTTCTTTCTGCTGCTGCAAGACCAGGAAGTTGCTTCCTCCTTTTCCTTAGCTCAGCAAGCTGATGCCCAAACAGAGAGTAATGATGCTATTGGTGTCTTCAAAACCGTATTCGTAGTGTCCAAAATGGTGCAGTCCTTTTCTATCACATTGTTGTGAGACACTGGTTAATGCTCAGTTTATTTTAAAACCTCTGAATCCTCAGAAAAGATTATGCTTAGTCATCTTATGTCTTAGCTGTATGCGTGCATTTCAGGGTTTTCTGCCCTTTCCAGCAGCCCCTGTTAACTTCAGTTTTATCATCAGTCCTGATCTCAGGTTTTGCAATTTGTGTCTTCAGTCCTCTGATATGCCTGCAGTTCCTCCCAGTTGAATTTGGATAGGTGTAGCGTCCGCTTCTTCACTCCAACTGTTAATGAGGGTGCTGAACTGCCAGCTACAGAGCTGCTAGAGAAAAAGAGAAAATGGTAGCAGATATATTTGAGAAAGGAAAACCAACTATTTCACGATGCACACAAATTTTACTCGATGAGCTAATTTCTGGTGGATGCAATGCAATTTCTCATTTTGGTATATCCGTGGCCTTCAAACTTCTTCTGGGGAATCATTCCTCACTAAGGGATCCTGCAGTCTGCCCCACAGTATTCCCATAGACGATGCTGGGGCATACTCTGGGAGGCACATTTAGAGCTTAATCCTGGCGTTGCGTCGGCGCCGCACTCTTGTGCTGATCTTGTATTGTTGCAGACGTGCCATCAGGCATGTCTGGGCTGCAGAATCGGTTGCTGGGCTGCTGCAAGCAGCAGTGCTGGTGCACGGGTGCCACCACGCCCGTCAGCTGCGCCGGCTGAGCGCCAGCATAGCTCTGCCAGCGCAGGACTGCAGCAAGGGCGTGCCAGAGGCATAACAGCGTGGCACTGTGGGCAGAGACAGGACACGGCCATTGGGCCATATCCTAACCCTTGTCCCCAGGCTGGGTGGCCCCAGTTTGGGCCGCTCCTGGCTACGTGGACCTGCGCCTGTTATTTTGCTGGCGCAGATCTGAGCAGCCCCATAGGGCTGGCTGGGGCTTACCTCGGGGCAAGGGGCAAACATCCCCTTGCCCTGTGCTGGGCCGTTTCTGCTGCCTAACATGCTCAGGATGCAGCCTATCAGCGGCAGCCTGGCTATTCCAGCGCAGTTTAGGCTTGGGCTACCCATCACCTTTACCTTGCAGAAACTGAGAGTACAATCGAGAACATACCTAATACATTCCTTTGCCTATCCACTGGTGGAGAAGATTGGTAGTAATAATGAGCAAAATATCTTTTAGGGATGTTTTCTTGATATTACTAACCTTCTAACAGCTAAAAGGGAAAATCACTTCTCCCTTTTGACGAGCCCCAGGGTTCCCCTGAATCAGTTTGAAAAACAGTGGTTTAGATAAAGTCAGAATGATCCCTTGAGCTTGGGCCCCTGAAGCCCCTTGAGCAATAGGTGCCATAGAGCACCAAGACAGAGAAGTGAGCAGTTTTGTTGTGGCTCTAGCATATACGCCAATGTTTCATCTCTCCGTTCTCTTTTTCTAGGATGTGGATGCTTCCTTTTTGAACAAGGCTGAGCTGGAAGCCAGAAGGGATGCTCTGATAGATGAGATCAACTTCCTGAAACAGTTGTTTGAATTAGTAAGAATGTTTTCTTACTACTGCCTATCAGATGACAATGGGCTAATTCTAGTAACGTTTAAAAAAACCTGATATTTTTGGGGTTGAAACATTTTTCACTAGGAGATTACTCTTGGAGATGCTACTCATAAATTATCCCAGAAGTGGATAACATGGCCTCTGATGGTGTGAGTCATTTTGCTATCCCAGCTCATAGCTATTGACAAATCATGACAAATCATGTCCAGTAAGGTAGTTCTTCATCGAGGACATGAGCTTGCCTAAGCTAGACATTCTCATGTCTTCCATTGGTGAGCTCTCACTTTCTTCCTCTTTTTCATTAGGAATTAAGCCAGATGCAGGCACAAATTTCTGACACCGCCGTCGTTCTCCAAATGGACAACAGTCGAAACCTGGACCTGGACAGCATCATTGCTGAAGTCAAAGCTCAGTATGAGGACATTGCAAACAGGAGCAGGGCTGAGGCTGAATCCTGGTATCAGACCAAGGTGAGAGGGCTCAGAAGTCCCACACATGGGCAAATGAGTTTGAAACGGGGTATCAAGCTTGTTTCATATAGTGGGCTGAATAGCCTTCATGGCGTCTGCTGAGGGCCAGAAGTGACATCCTTAAGCTGGAAGTGATGTCATTAAGCAGATAGTGGCCAGGAATAAGCACATTTTTCTTACCTAGAAACTCATTAGATGCAAACAACAGAAGAGAAAATGTGCAAATCTTGATCATATTTTCAAGGTATGGGAGAGCCCAATTACGTGGGCCGCCCTTTCAGCAGCACAGCTTCTGTTGCAGCACCACTTCACAATTTAGCAGCTGAGAGGTGGTCTGCAAACTGATGCCTAGCCAGAAGTGGCACTGCTGAAAAGGCAGCCTGAATGATAATCGGGCTCTCCCACAGCCTCAGCTGTGCCTCGCTCTCTCTTGGTCTGCCCCTGTAACTTGCCTTGCATTCTGAGGCCTCCTTCTTCCCAAAGCCTCAGCAGTGTTGCTGGAAGGGTGGTATTGGGAGAGCTCCATTGTCGTGGGGGTCAGATAAAGAGCTTCCAGGGGCCACATTTGGCCTATGAGTCTTATGTTTGGCACCCCTGGGTTGGAGCAAAGAATTATCCAGTGCTTTGGAGGCATGGCTGATTCAATTGTCAGTATAATGGGACAAATTTCTCACACGACATAGTAATGAATGATAATTAAGGGTGCAATCCTAACCTGGAGTTGGCCGGCACAGTTAGGCTAGCAAAGTTTGACCCACACAAGGGACACTGTAAAGTATGTTTGGACCATTCTTGGAGTCAGAGGGGCCAGCACACAGACCTGAGCCATCCTCCCTGACTCTGAGAGTGGTCCACATGTGCTTCACGGTGGCCCTGGTGCCAGCCAAACAATCCAGGTTAGGATTGTGCCCTAAGTCATGCCACATTTTTTTCATGCTGAATTTTTAACAACTGTGGCATGAAAATTTTAAATCTTAATTTTCAATGTCAAGTTGCCTGTTTACAATGAATGCTTTCATGATGTACGGTATGTATTCACAAATGTTGCACACCGTCACCTCCAACCAAAAGCTAGAAATGCCCTGAATCATTCCCTCCCCAAGGCTAGACTTCACATGTAGGAGTTCAAATGGACTTACCTTATTGGGTTCCCGCTTCTTCTCCCAGTATGAAGAATTGCAGCTCGCAGCCGGCAGACATGGAGATGACCTGCGCAACACCAAGACTGAGATCTCGGAGCTGAACCGCATGATCCAGAGACTCCGTGGCGAGATTGACAATGTGAAAAAGCAGGTAGTGCATTCAGTGTTGCCATCACGAGTCATGTTAACACAACTGACCAAACAATATCAAAACAATTGAGCACAGCAATGAAAAACAACTGAAACGGAGGCCAGGAATAAGCAATAAAAGCCCAAACTATCAAAGAAAAACCAATTGAAACAAAAGAAAGCTTTCCCTGTTCACTTAAAGGCTGGCACTGCAGGGGCCGTTCCGATTTCCCAAAGGGAAGGGATTTCTAAAGAGCCACCACTGACAAAGCCTTCCTTATGTCGCCATAAGTCTCACCTAAGACCAAGGCACAAAGCAGGACCTCTGATGTTGACCTCATGGAGAAGGAGGTTGATGTGGGACCAAATGGTCCTGCAGTTCCCAAGCCGTATTGGGTTTTATAGATAATGCCCACCAGCACCTTGTATGAATTATGCCCAGAAAAGCATGAGGAAAAAAAATTCCCAGAGGGGAGAGGTTTCACACAGCTCTAGCTACTATGAACAACGTGCCACCGTTTTGTCCTTAGCACTTCGATTGCTGGATTTGCTTGCATGCATAGAAACTCGTGCTCCTAGTCCAAAGCCCACCACGATCCATATATAAATAAAACCCAGCACCAGGTCTGTAACACATCTGGTGCACATGGATACTCTCTCTTTTTGCCACCCTCTCTGCATTATGCTTTGGTCGATCCATTGGATATAGATATGCTGTTGGAAATGAGACCACTGCCATTTTTACTTGGTGTAGGGAAGGTCTCAAATCGAATTTGCACAATATTATACCAGGAATAGAGTTTGTGATTTTGCTGAAGTTGAATTAAAACTCATTAAACAGATTGGCAGGAAATCTAGGGTGGACACAAGAGTTATTTCTACACACTGTGTATAATTAGCCGATGGATTTGTTGTTAGAAGATGTGGTGGTGGTAGCCACTAGCTTGGATGGCTTTAAGAGGGGATTGGCCAAAGGCACGGAAGGTGGGCTTTTAATGGCTTCAAGGGCTATGTGCTTACCTCCAAGTGGAACAACAGAATGCCTCTGAATACCAGTCGCAGGGGAGCAGTGGCAGGAGAGGAGCCTTGCTTGTAGCAGCAGCAGTGGGCCACCACAGGAACCAGAATGCTGGACTCGATTGGCCCTTAGCTCAATCCAGTAGCGCTTTTCTTATGTTCTCAAGCTGCTCTGAATAAAGAGACTCTCCAATCTTATTCTCTTCTTGCCCAGTGTGCCAATCTGCAGTCCGCCATTGCTGATGCTGAGCAGCGGGGCGAACTTGCCCTTAAGGATGCCAGGATGAAGCTGGCTGAACTGGAGGAGGCGCTAACAAAGGCCAAGGCAGACATGGCCCGCCAACTGCGGGAGTACCAGGAGCTCATGAATGTCAAACTGGCCCTGGATATTGAGATCGCCACCTATAGGAAGCTGCTGGAAGGAGAAGAGAGCAGGTGAGGAGAATTCGAAGGCGTTTATGTGTGCGATTCTCTCTTGTGAAAGTTCTTCACTGCACACTGGACTGAAGTACTCAGCACACAGTATACTGCAGGAAACAGGTCCTGTCTCAGGGCGCAATCCTGGAGTTTGGCCGGCACAAGGGCTACCGTGCTGGGCTAACTCCAGGTTAGGATTGCGCCCTCATCTTTGTACAATCCATTTCTTTTTTGTAACATGCATTAGGCTTCTTACCATCCTAAGCCTGCACCTGTGTACACAGGAGTAAGTCCCATTTAACTCGGGGCACAATCCTAAACTGAGTTAGGACAGCATAAGATAAGCCAGCAAAGTTTGACCGGCACAAGTGACACCGTAACGTATGTTTGGACCACTCTCAGAGTCAGAGAGGCCAGCACACAGATGCGAGCCATTCTCCCTGACTCTGAGGGCCCAATCCTAGTGAGTTAGGCTGGCATAAGCTAAGCCAGCAAAGTATGGCCAGCACAAGAGACACTATAAAGTATTTTTAGGGCACTCTTGGAGTCAGAGAGACCAGCACACAGATTTGAGCCATCCTCCCTGACTCTGAGAGTAGTCCAAAAACGCTTTATGCTGGGCCTTGTGCTGGCCAAACTTTGCTGGTTTAGTTTATGCCGGCCTAACTCCAGTTTAGGATTGTGCTCTCAGTGGTGCTTGCTTACTTCTGAGCAGGCACACCTAGAATTGAACTGTAAAATTCGTCTTAGGGCTTAGCAGATGTACCCTGTTCCACAAATGCAAGCTTCTTCTGAGTGTGCAAAACAAACAACAACAACAACAACAACAAAGCACTGCTCCTTAATGCTCTTGTGCAGAGCTGGAATTTTATTCTTAATCTGTTATATACAGTCCTTAGATTGTGAGTTTCTGTAGAATGGCTGTTGAATTACTGCCAGTGTTCTTCAAGCTGCTGGTAATTCCAACCATAGTGATTTCTCTTGTTCTTTCCTTTAACAGACTGGCTGGAGAGGGTGTTGGCACAGTAAATATCTGTAAGTATTAACAAAAGCGAATATGCGAATTCAATGAGATAAAGTTAAGGTCCTCAAATGAATTATGGCACATTTATACGTGGCCATTATTTTCTTTATTGTTTGTATTTATATCCTGCCTTTCACCTTACACGGTCCCAACATGAAACAAGAATTGAACAGATTTTAATGAGAATTGAAAATAAGAACCATCCAGAACAGCATTTCCCACCTCCTCCATGATTCTAACCAAGTTTTTTGTAGATCTCTGACTTCCTTCTCAAAAGCCCTTGAACTGCTTTAATTGGTTTTTAATGTTTTTATTTAGACGTTTTATCTTTTGTATGTCTCAGCCTTTTGTATGTGTGCATTTGGTGGGGGTGGCTTAATTTTATTCCCTTGCTCATTTCTTTCAGAAGTCCACAATGCTTAGTAAACTTACCACCCCCATGCTAATCCCTCCCACCACTCTGTTCTGCCCCCTCCCCTGCTGCCTTCCCCCTTCCCGGAAAAGCCCCTGCCTTTGCCAAACTCAGCCAGCACAGGAGCGGCTTGCTGGCACGCCTGGCATGAGCACGCCTGGGTTGATGCGAGTGCTTGTGTCAGCCCAGGGCCTCTTTGGCTGGCACACTCGTGCCTTACGGCACATTTGCAACACGCCTCCATGACTGCCTCCCTACTGCAGGATGCATCACGTGTCCCATTGGCACAGCTGCATCAGTGTCGGAAAGTTGAATTGGACTGGGCTCTTATTCCAAAGTAACTATGCCCAGGATTGTAGCCCCACGTGAGGACACACGGTAGCCCTCCTCCCATGGCAAGCTGGTTGCATATACAGCTGGTTATGTACACCAGTTGCCACATCCAAAATGTTACATTTAGTGTATGCTGACAAACAGAATTACTTCAGCATTTATGAGAGCACATAAATACTACTAAATAATACTATAATAGTATAAATAATATAATATATAATATTAATATATACATATTAATATAATTAATAGTATTAATAGTATAAATAATGCTGCACATCATGGTGGATGGACATGATTCATTCACTGACCCATGCCGTTTTGACTTCTTGTTGTAAACTGCTTTGTGTATTAGAAAAAGCAGTGTATAAGGGCACAATCCTAACCTGGAGTTAGGCAGGACAAGGGACTTGTGCCAAACCAGGAGTGTCACAAACACGCCGTAAAGCCGGTTTGCCCCACTCTTGGAGCCAGGGAGGCCGGCACACGGAGGTGCACCATTCTCCCTGACTCCCTGATGGATGTGCACCATTCTCCCTGACTCCAGGGAGGACTCACATTTGGATTTCTCTCGAAATGCACTTTATGGCATGTTTGCAACACTCCTGGGCCAGCACAAGTTACCGGTGCCAGCCTAACTCCAGGTTAGGATTGCTCTCTCAATCTTTTAAGTAAATCAAGGAGCCCTAAGCCTCTCCTCTCTTCTTTACAGCTGTGGTCCATTCATCTGGAGGCACGAGCTACGGCGGTGGAAGCGCCATTGGCCTTGGGTCAGGACTGGGTCTGGCAGGTGGAGCTGGCCTTGGCTATGGAGGAGGCCTCAGCAGTGTCGGAGGAAGCAGCTTCAGCTCTACCAGTGGAAGGGGGCTAGTAGGGGGTGTTGGCTCAGGCAGGGCAGCCTCCTCCAGTATGAAAATTGTATCGAAAACCTCCACAACCAGAAAGAGCTACCAGAGTTAAATGCTTTCACTAAGGGCGCCATCCTAAACAGCGCTGGATTAGCGAGGCCAGCTGGCCAGCACCAAATCCAGCACTGCTTAGGGGGCTGGAGCCTCCCCGCGCTCCCTTACCGTAGGGGAAGCTCCAGCCTCCCCTATGTGCTCCTTGGATCTGCGCCTGCTAAAGAGCGGGCACAGATCCGAGGAGACCGCGTGGCCCAAATCGGGGCCGCGCGGCCTCACTGACGGGCTTAGAATGTGGCCGTACGGTCACCTCCCAAGCCCACCCAGGTCCCACCCAAGTCCCGCCTCCTCCCCTCCCACCATTCCCTGTCCCGAAACAGGACAGACAATCCCTGCACCAACTGTCTTCGGTTGGCGCAAGGAAGGCTGTCAGCGCTCTGAAGCCGACGCTGTGAGCAGCGTCGACTTCAGAGTTGGAGCACTGATGCGGGGGTGCTGCTCGGCACCAGCACTCTGCCCCTTGCATTGATGCGATGACGTCGCATCAACGCAAGGGGCGCGCTAGGATTGCCCTGTAAGTCAAATCAGGGATGCCTCTTTGGGGGGCACACTAGACATGATGGTGATGACCCATATGTAAGAATGAAATATCCTCCAGTTGCAGGTGGGGGTGGGAATTAAAACACAGCATGGATTGGTGGAGGAGGAAATGCTGCTGGACCTCTTCCTTGTTGGCACTTTTCCCCTGAACCATTTCCTCTCCAGTTTGTCTCCTTTTGCGATCAGAGACCACAAATAGCTGCTGCCTAGAGAAAATGGGAGAATCCTTTGATGGGGGAAAGGGGTGGGCATGGAGGGGTTTAGCTCATGTCTAAATCCATGCTGTGGTTTTAATTCCTCCCCTTGCCTGATGGGAATTTGGCACAACCTCTTTTCTTGCTCATGGTTTGTGCCACAATTCAGGCTAATAGACTCCTTATTCTTACCTTTCTGCAGACACCATAAGCCTCTTCACCCGGGATTCCCACTCTCTGCACATGCTCATAAGCAATCTGTGTGAATAACCCAGCACAACAGCCAGCATGGGGCAGTGGACACAGTGTCCCGTGTCCTGTACTTTTGCTGAGTGCTCCGTCAAAAGACATGGCGTCTGTGAAAGTTTCCCTTGGAAGGTTCCCTTTGATTTAGGAAGGGGAAGTGCTCTCCCTTCCTGACCTTGAAGATAAATTGTATACCCTACTTGCACTTTGGGGGAAATGTGTATGGCTTTTACAAGCTGAACATTTTTTATTGGGATCTTGAGCCTGTTCTGAGTTTTAAAAAAGTGAACTTGGAGGAGATTCAAGAAACTAAAATCCATTGAAGAAAACCAAGGAAAATAGTAGTGAGCTACAGTTTTGGAAAAATAATATTAGGACTATTCTTCATTTTAAGTAAATAAATACATCCACACCTCTGGAACTCACACTGGTTCTACCCTGGTCTTCAGAAGAGATGATACATTAATTTTAGCCGACTGTTATACAATGACATACATGGGCATAGTAACAATCCTTTTAAAAAACCAGAACATTTTCTTCATCCCCACCACATAGAATCACTTGTAATAAGAAAAATGTTGCCTTAATGTATTGGCTCCATGTGTGTGTGTGTTTGTTTCCCGGTAAGAGAGAGAGAAATATTTCCAACCAATCACATAGACAGCTGCCGTGTTTGCTAAGTGGCTGTGCTTTATGCTTATGTTGCAGCCTTTCAAATTCCAAATAGTCTCCTTAAAAAACAAAAAACAAAAAAAAACAGCAGTCATCCTAAACCACGTGCACTGATGGTAGCTTTGGGGCACTGTTAATACCACATGTATGAATGTGTGCATCTTAACGTTTGTCTCTGAGCTCAGCAGCTCTGCCATCCGCTTTTCAATAAAGACGATCAAGCCATAGCCCTGAACCATATCATCGTTTTTCTTAAAGCCTCTGAGGATGTCCGAAGTACAATTTCCATCACCACAAAGAACTGCTCTACAGAACTGTAGGGGAATGGTCAGATGTGCCCAGCATGCAACTCCTAGTGGTCTTGTGTCCCACAATTGCTGGGTGTTGTTCCTCACCTATGTATATTTTTCTCAAACATGGATCCAGCACAACACAAAGAAAAATAGCAGCAAACATGCCCCTGGAAACAATGTGACTGACAGATCTCCAAGGCATAAAGTGGATAGGATCAAATGAGAGGCAGTGTACCTAGGCAGGCTGAACCATTTTTTTCCAATGAGATTTTTACTAACACAATTCCATGAGAAATCACATAGAAACCTTCATTTCTCCAGAGATTTCCCTTCACAGTGCAGTCATCATCCTGGCTGCCGACCCTGCCCCTTCCAAGCCTCTGGCAGGCAGCTGCACCCATGCTTCAGACCGGCTTCTCAAAGATGTTCTCTATTTGGCAGCGGAATCCTCCACATAGATACTCCAATTGCCTTCTGGTCTCCCATCCAACAGTCGATCCTGCTTAGCTTTTCAGGCATGGCGCCAGCTCAGATTTCCAGACCACACTTCCCAATAACCACCCCTATTGTCAATAACATGGTGGGCCCTTTTATTCGACATGAATAGAAAGTCCCTCCTAGGGATGCTACCAAATTGCTTTCCTGTCAAAACCTGCAACAGACCATACGGGTCTGAACCCACATGGGTCTGAACTCTCAGATTTTATACAATACAGCAATGTCCATGGTTTCTATAAAAATCCATATTTAAATGCATACTTTCCAACATATTATTGAACCAGCAGTTTGCACTGGAAAAACTATTTCCAACATTTTAAATATTTTAAGAAATGGTCATTTCTTGAAAAAATATATATTTAAAATGTGTTTTTAAAATAGCAATGGGGGAAAAATCCAAGGATATTTAGTAGAAGAGAGCAGAATGGAAATCAAAGGAAAGTGTGTAATGTTTGGATGCTACCCCTGCTAACTGGGCAAGAAGCACTTTTTCAAGTGGTGCTCCTCTTATATTTAGCAGGGGGAGAGTAATTATCCCTATTCACCCCTGCGCAGTGTCTTTTCTAGTGGCTGTTGCTGGTGGTGTTCTGCATTTTTTTTAAACATTGTGAGCCCTTCTGAGACAGGGAGCCATTGAACTTTATTATTATTTGCCTGTAAACCGCTTTGTGAACTTTGTGTTGAAAAGCGGTATATAAATATTGTTGATTGATGAAATCAAAAGAGAGATCTGTCTGCCCGTAGTCCACACCCATCAAACTTCTGTTATTACAGTACTTCTGGTTTGGGGAAGTACCAGGGCAAATCCACATATAAAGCCAACTGAAGTGTTTGCCTCAGGCAGTAGGAGTGGAGAAAGAATAGGGAGACAGAAAGGAAGAGGCTTTGTGGAAGGGAGGAAAGTGCTGAGCTAAAGAAGGGGTCCCCAAACTTTGTAGTAGGAGGGCTGCATTAAATAAATACATGAGAGGTGGAACATGAATGAATGAATGAATGAATGAATGAATGAATGAGCTCAAAGTTCCAGGATTCCTCCAAGCACCAAATATCTGGCTGTTGAGGGCCAGAAAAATAAATAAATTTAAATATAAAATGTAAATAAATATCTGAGAGACGGAATTTAGATAGATGAATGAATGGGCTCAAAGGGCCAGGATTCTTCCAAGCACCAAAGCACACCACCCTCCACACACAACCAGAGCACAGCTTGGAGGGTGCCGCCCATGCCAGCAAGGTCAGGAGGGCCAGAGGCTCATAGGGGACCAGAGGCTTACCGCAGGCAGGATAGAGTCTCTCCGAGGGCCACATCTGGCCCCCAGGCCAGGGTTTGGAAACCCCTGAGCTAGAGCATTGGAGAATGGAAGGAGCAGAATATAGACCCATTCCTGAAACCCAGCTAATCTGGAAAATCAACACAATTTCCCCTACTTTCTTGATTCAGTGGATAGAAATAATCCAACTCCTTGATACCAACTCCATTTGGTAGCTCACCAACAGGGCCATGTCTGTTGAAATGAAGCTTTGATGAGCTTTATTATTAGCATCAAGGATGGGAACAGAACTAGTTCAGACAAGCTGATGGAAGCTGTCCTGCTTTTCTTACTGGAGTGGAAAGAGATTTGCTTAACCCATTGATTGGGTTATGGTCCTCTTTGCTTTTGTTTTGCTTGGGGAAAAGGGGCACCGAAGGGCAGTGGGGTCAGCATTTGTTGGCACTCCAAGGGTAACTAAGAGCTCACTGCTCAACACACAACACCATTCTCAGGTGCATGGAAAACCCAAGTTCTGAGACCATGGAAGAGACCTTTGGTAGGAGAATGAGAGTGGGGGTGCTGCATCCCATGCACGCCAAACATGGAAGTCCTTGTTTCCAATCCCTCATTCTCCACATCTTCCCACACTGCTTTCACTCCTTGCCAGACCCAAAATATATACACACACAGTACACATGCAAAAATGGTGCACACACTATAATTATTTTTGTCATGATTTCTTTTAAATCTGAGTTGACGGTGTCTTTTCTCCAGATCATAAACTCAGCACCCCGTCATAATTTTTTGAACGAGTATATTTTACTTGTACACCTACAAATGCAAGTGTGGGTATATGATGGAAATCTTTAATCTCCCCCTCCCTTGCTCTTTTTCACCTTTCCACCATCTCAGAGGTTTCTGAGATGCCTCAGCATCCCATCATGTTGACTCACCCAGATGCAGGAGGAGCCATGATCATTTATTGCATTGTATTGTGTGAGCATCTTCTTCCCCAGCTGATCAGTAAACAAAGAACTTGGCTTTGAGCCAGTTCATTGGACGGTGAAGCCCACCTGATTTCCAAGAGTGGGAAATTCAGGGCCTCGGGAGAGTTCCCCCAGTCCTCAGTCCCAGAAGGGAAATATGATTAATGCCCACAGGCTATAAAGAGCAGTCACGCACACATGCACACCACTTTGCACATTTGTCCAGTTCTGATGTTGGAAGCAGCCAACATCAGGCTTGTTAACTTGGTTCTTGGGGGCTCCCTGGCTCCCCTTGCTCAAAATAAAACCAGGACCCTGGACAGAGTTAGGGCGCAATCCTAACCTGGAGTTAGGATGGCACAGTTAGGCCAGCAAAGTTTGGCCGGCACAAAGGACACCATAAAGTATATTTGGGTCACTCTCGGAATCAAAGAGGCCAGCACACAGACGTGCGCCATCCTCCCTGACTCGGAAAGTGGGCCAGACGTGCTTTATGGTGGCCCTTGTGCTGGCCAAACTTTGCTGGCCTAACTATGGCGGCCTAACTCCAGGTTAGGATTGCGCCCCTGTTAGGCTAGGAAAAGTACCCAGAGAAAATGCATCAGGGTTTATTATTAATTTCCATTTCCCTTTTAGCAGCCTTGCCATCCTTTCCTGCCATCACCACCTCTTTTTCTCCTTTTGTTAATTGATCAGCAGTGGCATTCCTACAAGGGGGAAAAATGCTAAGTTTTGCAGGAGCCTGAGCTTCTGAGTAACATGGCCTCTGCCAACCTCCAGAGCCATTTGTGGCTCAGACAGCACAACCTCTGAGCCAGCTCTACGCGCTGCAATTGGCTCTGGAGGCAAGGGGGAGGGCAGGCTGGCTCCTGCACAACAGCATTTTGTCGTCATCCCTCATAGGAATGCCACTGTTGATCAGTACCGCTGTTTTTCTTGCCTGCTCGACTTCATCAGTTTCTGTGAGTGGAATTTGGAACACTCACAACATGATGGTGTCACATCATGTGCTTTCCTTTTCTACATGTGACAAGAAAGAGATGCGAAAGGAGACACTATTCTGATGGCATCAAGCAGTGGATCAACTTCTGTTCCTATCTGAGTAAAACCTATGTAAACCCAAGGTAAATGACTACAGAATCAGGCTCTGCCCATGTGCATCCACCAGGCACTTTCAGGCTCATGTGTCAACCTCATAAACATCATGGTGCTTTTTCCCACACATAAAATGAAGCACTAGCCCATTTCCAGCCTACAATACGCTGAATACATCAAAAGCGTCCTTTCCCCCTCCTCTCCTTTTCTCTTTTAATCATCACCATAAAAAGGGAAGCCTTGCAAGTGTAGTTTTTATGGAACTGGATTTCCCTGCCATCAAATTAGAAGCTACGGAAGGTGAGCTTTTAAGTATTACCTAAATCCCAATTCAGCAAAATAGGCAAGTGAGTGGCTTACCCAATACCCCAAGCTATTAAATGGCCGTTTGAAGCCCATTAGAGAGTCAAGAGCCTCTTAGCTCATGGATAAAAAGGGGGGAAGTTCTGATTTTGGTGTCAGAGAGAAGAAACAACCGGTGGACACTTTCTGATCTGCTCCAGCGCGGCAGCCTGAAGCGACACAGCTTTGACGGATTCTCCATCTACAGCCGCTATGTCCTGCCATTCCTATATTAGTTCTAGGGGCGGGGCGGCAGTCAAGAATTTCAGTTCGAGCTCCGCGGTTGTGCCAAGGAACGTGAAACGCTACAGTGCCGTCAGCACCGTCTCCTACAAAGCGGGCAGCAGTGTGGGCTCAAGAGGGATCAGTTTTGGCAGCAGGAGCCTTTCCGGCGGTGCGTCCTCCAGACCAAGGATTGCCGTCGGTAGCGCCCGACCTGTGCGCTACGGCTACGGCTCTGGGGGCCCCGGCCTTGGATACGGCTACAGGGTTGGTGGAGTCAGTGGACCTTGCCCCCCTGGCATTGCCCCGGTCACGGTCAACCCTCACCTTCTCCAGCCTCTCCACCTGGACATCGACCCCAGTGTCCAAGTTGTGAAGCAACAGGAAAAGGAGCAGCTGAAGACCCTCAACAATAAATTTGCTTCCTTCATTGACAAGGTGAGTGGTCATGCTTCCTTGCAACTGCACTACCCTTCTGGATATTTCAGTGAAGAGACTTGCAGCCCATTTTTTAAAAAAATTAAAACATCTTTGGAATAGTTGCCCCAAGGAGAAGAAAAGAAAGCACTCCTCTTGGAAGAAGCACTTCAACATTTGAGTGGGATTTTTTTTTTTTTGGCAGGTTTGTAATTTCCTGATATCTTGCTGGTTTTAGGTTTGCCAGCTTTGCCTGAAGCCGTATCTGGAGATAACATAAATTAGGGCACAGCCCCCTAACTAACTTTCCAGAACTAGTGTAAGGACATTGCAGCTCTGAGGTAAAGGAACAAACATTCCCTACTTTGAGGAGGCCTCCATGACTGCCCCCTAGCTGTAGGATGCAGCACATGCCCCATTGGCACAGCTATGTCAGTGCTGGAAAATTGGTTAGGATTGTGCTCTTAAGGAATTAAGGCTGCAAAAGAGGGATTAAGTAAGACTGCCCTTGCGTAAGATTACATTGTCAATACACAATTAACAGGGAAGGGGGATTGGGGTTTTGCAACTAACAGCAATATGCAACCTCTTAACAAAGGCCTAACCTGAGAGAGTGCATAATCAAAGCATTAAAGGGCAACTGCTTAAATCCCCCCTCCCCCCCAAAAAAAGGGTGCAATGCAACCTAAGATAGCACAACACATTTTAATGTTCATTAGGGATATCAGGAACCTGGGACATTCTGCATGGAAAGAATGGGCTCTACCATCAAATAATACGATATAGTGGGCTAACAGCTCACATTTATGAAAATTCTCAATAATTGAGAACTCTGCATACACCAGGCAAGATATTAGATCCTGCATCATAGAGGGGAAAGCTGCCAGCCCAGTGGGTACATTGAGCACATATCTTTCAGTATCATTGATAATTTTTGCATAGATTAGCAAGTGGTAAACAGACACAGGTCCAGTGATGTCATTCAGGGGGAACGGACCAGAACGGGCGTTCCGGATCCTAACGGGCTCCGTGGCTGGTTCCGGGTTCCCGACAAGTGCCAATCAAAAGTGAATTCCTGTTCCTAAATCATTTGAATGACACCACTGCACAGGTCTCTTTCCAAATGATTGTAGTATTTGTGCAGGGACTGTTATGGGGCAGGAGTTGTTCTCTAATGAATAGAGACCTGAGCAGGAAAGAAGGGAAGCAATCAGCACACCTAACTGTCGACCCAAGCACATTACAGATTGGAAACCTGGTTTAACTATCATTCCTCTTCACTGAGAATCCTGGGAATTGTAGTTCTGTGGCGAGGGACCAGGGCTGCAATCCTATCCACACTTACCTGGTGTTAAACCCCATAGACTACTTCTGAGTAGATGTGCATAGGATTGGGCTCTAGGGATTTCTAGCAAAATATGCAGTATCTCACCTGGCCAAAGTCTGGGAACTAGGATTATTTGCAGGCAGCCATGACAGTGAAAGTTTTATAAAACCATGTTTGCAGAGTAGATAGGGCCAGAATATTCCTATTCTCAATATCATGCCTCTAGGCAATGGATGAGGAAATAGCTCTTATGCCAGAGGCTGAGGGGGAATGTAGGATCATAGCAGCAGAATGTATCAGATGGTTTATCTGGTCTGATGATATCAATTGATATTTTTTTTGGTGGGGGGGGGGGAATTAGGTCCGATTCTTGGAACAACAGAACAAAGTGCTGGAGACAAAATGGAGCTTGCTGCAAGAGCAGAAACGGGTCAGGAGCAACATTGAACCTCTGTTCGAGGCCTTTATCAATAACCTGAAGAGGCAGCTGGAAGGGCTGGGATGTAACCGAAATAAACTGGAGTCAGACCTGACCAGCTCCAGGGACATTTTGGAAGATTACAGGAGAAAGTAAGTGGAGACTTACATTCCTGACACAGTATCCGTTTACTTTTTGCTGATGTAATGATGGCTTGATTTTCAATTTCTGTGAAATATCTGGCATTTGTGGGCTTAACTAAATTCCATTTGCAATGGGCTCTGCTTTTCCCCACGTAAAACTAATCCCCGTGTAAATTTCCCATGTAAATTGCACTACCAGTGCAATCCTAGGCGTCTCTATTCAGAAGTAAGGCTTCAGTACGTTTGGTTAGACTTATGGCCCCATCCAATGGGCCTTTTATGAAACTGGAAATTCAGTTCCGCTGTCATAAAAGGCCCAGCGACAGCGGAAACATCATGCCACTGCAGGGCCAGTCAGAGCTGCCGAAGCAGAGTGTTGATAGCTAAACTATGCCAACCATTGCTCAGTCTGGCTGCACCCACCCTGGTATGTTGGCAGGAGAGGCATGTCATGCTCAGGAAGGGGGAGGTTCGGGGGACATTTGGAGCGGGAGGGCAGGGGGCAGTTTGGAAGACAGCATGGTGTAGAGCAGCAGCAACTTGCACCAGGATCCTATCCCCACTTTTCCAGGCCACCCTGCCCCTTTGGTCTCCTTGGGCTTGTGCCAATCTACATAACTAACATGGGTCCAAGGAGACCGTAAGGCCTACCCAGAGGTGTCATTTTTGATTGGCCTTGTGGTTATTCCCCCACCATAAGATGCAGTGCATGCTCCATCAGCACAGCTGCATCACAGATAATTGTGAGGGATAGGATCAGCTATCAATCACAGGTAAGAGTGTAGGATTGCAGGCTGAACCATCTTGCCAAAATGTCTGCCTCTTCTCCTTCTGCCCTCAGTGCACACAAAACGAGGGGTGTGCAGTGGGTCATCATGTCTTGGCTTTGGGTCTGTTCACTATTTGAGATTGTTTCAGGCTGACAGATATCAGAATTCTATTATTTATCCAAAAGGAAATTTCTGGTGCAAGCCATTTGTACATCTATCTACATTGTCAATACGTTTATTGAATTTATCCTTGGTAGTCCAGCTGAATTAACACATTCGTACTATAGAAAGTCTATGACATTGCAGCAGACAGAAGAATCTAGCAATATTAGTTGATCACTGGGCTTTATTATTTTGCCAGGCATTCATAATTCTAGGTTCAGTCATCACACATGAGATCTTTGAATCAGTGCTGGCTGCAGGATTCCAGGGGCTTTGGACTGGAGTTCCAGTGATGCTTCTCGCTCAACCTCTGATGTGCATTGGCCACTACAGTATCACTGCCACTAGTCCTAGTTCTGTCTGTCTGTCTGTCTATCTATCTATCTATCTATCTATCTATCTATCTATCTATCTATCTATCTATCTATCTATCTATCTATCTA